>JANHFX010011491.1:2537-12789 GCA_027560015.1 Chloroceryle amazona
AGATTAAAGTCTGTCCTGTTTCAGACCTCTGGTTTGGACTCTTGAAATTCTAAATTTAGTATTCATTTCCTAAGAGTTTTTAATCCTGTCATTTAGAAAATTCTACTAAAAATATTCTGTTTAAAAGGTGCTAATAAAGCCATTCTTAAATAAAAAAAGAAATCTCAGAAATTACACAAAGAAGCATTTCCTTGGAAGTATACAGGAATAAAGTATTTCTGGTAGGTATGTGATTGTATACAGTACGAGATTTCTATTATCCCAAAATAATTGTGAATCAGAGTAAAATGCAGCTATGTATTATGATTTATTTATGATTCTTATTATGATTTATTTAGAATTGTTGAAAAATAGAGCACTATATCTATTACTATGTTGCTTATTTAAGCTTTCTCTAGTTATATGCAGCAGTAACTTATGAGCACATTATGTTTTCTGCACCTTTGGGTCATGATTAGTAGATCAATTAACTATAG
This sequence comes from Chloroceryle amazona, assembly GCA_027560015.1. Classification (NCBI taxonomy): domain Eukaryota; kingdom Metazoa; phylum Chordata; class Aves; order Coraciiformes; family Cerylidae; genus Chloroceryle; species Chloroceryle amazona. The sequence goes on from JANHFX010011491.1 coordinate 3,014, forward strand.
ATGAAAGTAGAAACAACAGTCTGCTCTGAAATACCAAAGATGCATTTCATAAGTTGTGTTATGCTTGCAAAGTCAATATCAAAATAACTGAGATATTGGGTATGGAAATGTCATTATTGCTCAGATTTGTGTTTTATTGTTGCTTAGATGGCTATGGTATGATGACTATATAACTAGATGAATCACTAGCAGAAATCAAAATGATGCAAAAGCTTTAGGTTTAACTGAATGGCAAGAAAAAAGAACTGTGTGTCAACTTTTAGAATGGGAAATGAAAAACACAGATTTCATGCTAATGTGTCATAGTTCATTTTTGGAACACATCAGACCATTCTGTGTTGTTCTTTATTGGTTGCAATAAGCTGTAAAACATCATTTATAAGACAGTTTTTATTTATAGTTGCCTACAGGACATATATTTTGGGCAAAAGTGTAGGATGATATACTAAAGTAATAGTTGGGGCGAGGGGAGGTTTAAGTTACCTTGTTTTAAATGTTGCTTAGTACAGATATTTTATTCATAAATTTTGGTACAATCTCCCCCATGCTAATTTTTTGGTGTAGCAGTTCTGTCAACTCTTAGCAAGAAGAAAGGGTTAGATTCAGTGAATACATGTGAGAGTGGTTTTATAGCCTTCAGGTGGTGGCTCTTACAGGCTTCTGCTCCTTGGAGGTGTTCCTTCCCCATTCAGCACAAACAAGCATCTTCAGGGAATGAATCTGACAACGTGGTGTTCGTTAAAAACAGATAAAGCTATCATTTAGTCATCAGACTCTATTAGGCAATTCTAACCCTTTCTCGGAGACCCTTCGTGTGAGAAAGATCATTTTAGCAACTAAGGCGGAAAGGTAACTGACATGCTACCTTAAAGACTATAAAACTTATCACAATCTCCTGTGTTTTTCAGTGCACTCAATGCCTTTCCTGACTACTCACTAGCTGTTCACAAATGTAGATCCAAAATCAGTTTTTGATTCTCCAATGCCTGGAAGAATTACACTGAAAATATGTGTTCTGGCTTGTAACATTATCACAGAAGATTAAGTTTCTCTCTTTTGCTTAATGCATATCTTGATGCTATAACTGTTCATCACTTGCAAGATCTTCAGGCATGTGTATGAATACATCAGCATATCATTAAACGCAGGTAAAAAGAACAGATACTTGACAGAAGTCTGCTTCATCTCTGGAGATAAACTTTCAGTTCATCTTCATTAAAAGTGGTTTTCGTTCTACTGATTTTAATTGGTTGGATTATAACCTATTGAAGAAACTGAAATTTGTAAAATTTCTCACTTTTTCTTTCCTTCTAACATTCGTGATCTGTCCTGGCTTTTTCTCCATTGGTAGATGACCTGTTAGATGCAACAGTTCTCTTTATATGGACTCTATTGTAACCAGTCACGTGTCAGGATGAGATGATTATTCAGGCAAAAAAAGCTGAAGGTTTTATGCTACTGGAAAACAGTATAAATTATGTCTCAGCAATCTGAGGCCTAATCCTCTGAAGGGTTAAGGCTTGTTCCCTGTAATCACTTCTTTATTGAGTGTGACTACACACTATTTTTCAGGCCAATATGGTCTAGCAGTATGTTATATACCAGCTCATGAAAATTCAAATGAGCGAAGATAAACTGAACATACATACCCTTTGCAAGCATCAAGATAAAATGGACTGTACACATTAAGCCAAAAGCTGACACACACCTGTTTTGAGCAAGGCTTGCTTGTACCTAATCAAAATAGTGAGCTCACGTTTACTTGTTGTCTATTGTCACATTTTGCTATGACTTACGTAACGTTCCTCATCTAATGTTTTCTAGAACGGTCTGCATCATATAATCTGTAAGAGTCTATGCTGGCTGCAGTCAAGGTGGAGAAGTGAAAAACTGTGCCTCCTGCTGTTCTTAAATGTTGCAAACTTGATTTTGTTGAAATTTTCTTCCCCATAATTCCATCTGAGTATTATTCTTGTTATTATTTTTATTATTACTACTATTAATTTTCACAGGTTTGAATGCTTCTAATAGTAAATTTGAGAGAAAAATCCCCCCTTCTGTTCATTTGTAAAATTACTGTAGCAACTTTTTTGAAAACTTTCAACATTTTTGTGCCTGGAACATATACTGAAACTGGGCAGAGAGACATCTGAAATAGATCTTGATAATTCACCACCAAAATTTCTTCCTACCTGGTCTAAAATAATTCTTTCATTCATTGAAGATGGTAAATACTTCTTTGGCAGACAAATTCTCATGCAATCCAAATTTAGAGTCACTTAGTTGAAGCTGAACATTTTCTACTATCATTTTCCTTTCTGCAGAGTTACGGACTTTAGAATATTTTACATTTCACATGCATACAGTTCCTATATGAACATAGCAGCCACTTGACAGAGTTGAGTCAGAAAAAAACAAGCAGGATTTAGTGTGAGCGTACAGGAATTCTTGATGAGAGTGGAAGGAAACTTCCAAAGCAATTGGCTATTAAAAATCACTAGGCCTGAGGATGAAAATGAAATGTGGCTCATGCTAATGAATTTCAGTATATTTAAGCCTGCTCACAGGAAAAACAGAATCCAGTGTTTGTCAGATTTGATCAGTAGAAATTGCTCAAACTTGAAATCCTATTCCATCATTCAGAATGCTTGTTGTAAGTAAGGTGTACATTAAATACAATCTTACATCTTGCCAAATTCAAGAGTAATGACAAAACTACAGTAGTTTAGGCTTTTTAAAATTATGACTGTTAGTGCAACTAAAACAGCTTTTTTTGTACATTTTCTGCATGTAATCACTTTTGTTATTTCTGCTAACTGTTGCTCATGTTTCATTTCTATCTCTTTGCAGAGGGTGTACTTTGAAAAAGAACATTAATATCATATTATTTATCTCATTAATCTTACACAAAAAAAAATGGCAACAGACAATGGGTTGAAAAGCAGACAGTGAGTATAACGTGATGTATAAAAAGATAGTAAGTGATAGTAAGTGAAATAACTATTTAGGAAGGATCTGGAACAGAACACCTGAATTATGTTTATTTTGTTAAAATTACAGATGTCATTTCAACACACTAATATTATATATATAGGTCATGAGTTCATTCAGTGTTTCATGATGTTTTGACAAACACCAGATAGAAGACAAATTTTATCGTGTAATGAAACAATCCAGGAAATCATACATACACTATGATGGATTAGCTAGCATTCAATGTAAATTCTGATAAATCTTCTGCTCTGAAGTAAAATTATTTCAATACTGCTTAATTTTATTATTTTTTTTTAATGAACTATGGATCTGTGAATATTTCTTGCTGCTGTAAGTGGATTTTTTTTCATCATAAACAATTTTCCTTTGAAGTGAATAAAAGTGAACTAAAAAAGAAATAATATATTGAAGAAGAGGAAAGTATTGTTAAAGTAGATAATACAAATTTAACTTCTAAGCTAAGATGTTATGCCAAAACCAGGGATTCTGGTGAAGAAAATAAATGGGCAAAGAATTAAGGCAAAGTTAGATTAAGGTGAGGTTAGTGTTTATTTTCATAACTGATATAAAAGTAAATACTAGAAAGTGTGTCCATTCTGATTTTTAGAAGCTGTTTCTATGTGTCAGCTGAGAACCATCATTGTATGTAATGTCATTAAGTTATTGGTCCATAGTAAGACCTGTGGCTTCATATTCTAATGTGTTTTCTTCAAATGTTGTCATAAGGGTGTAGCCTTAGATGTATGGAAAATAAATGAATAAATAAATAAGAAATCCCAAACAAACAAAACAAAAACATCAGAAAGGAATCATTGTTCTAGCCAGAAATTGAAGAAACAGATAGGATGGCATTTGCAACCGTTCAAGGCAATCTCACATGACACAAAATAACAGAAGGATGAGAATGTGCTCACCTCATTGCGTACCTTCAGGAACTGATATTTCATCCTAAGACATATAGTGAAAGCTATCGTATTGTTGCTGGGAGAAAATAGAAAGACAGTGCCCTACCTGAAAAGTCATGTTTACTACATTGTCTTCCTTCTCCACCCTTAAACTTATTTCTTCAATACCCCAGGTTTAAAGGGACAGAGACCTGGCTTATAAATTGGTGGAAGGAACAGGGCCTTAAAGAAATAGATCATATGGCTTTGAAGTTGCAAGCTCTGACAAGGGGATTCAGTTTCTGACCTTTCCATCAGGCTGCAATTTCTTCTTCCTTGTAAATTTTTAAAAGAAACTACAAATCCTTCTCCATTCTTTAAATACTCACAAATGATGGAATCACCACTTCAAATTCTGTCTCAGGAAGAGATTTCTAGTGATTAATGTTTCTGGCTGATGAGAGCTGGGAAATGTTTGGCTTAAGTGATGTACTTAAGGCTTTGTGCTTGTGAGCTGGTGAGGGTTATCTGAGAACTCCAAATGCTATGTTTTGTAAAAATCTACTTACATATTTTTGTTGAAAATAAAAATTGTTACATGTGATAGGGAGACTGCTATTATTATTATTTTTTATTTCATGCACTTCATTTTTACTTTGTCATGTTCACCTGTCTCTAGTGTATGCAGTCATCCACACTGAAGCATATGTACAAATGAGGGATTCTGAACCTGGCTTCTTTGCAGTCAGAGGTTCAAATAAGTTTTTTAGTTAATTAAAATGTTAAGTTTTGTGTGTTAAATTTTAAGGAAACTTTTACTTAACTGGTAGGAAGATTTAATATCCAAAATCTACAAAGCATTGGTTATAAAACTAATAGAAATGGGAGTGCTGCTGTGCTTAAGTTAAGCATGTTTGTAAGCAGTTTGGCAGATCACGTTCTAATCAAGAAAACAGTGAAAAGCACCATCTGTTCAATGACATTTCATGAGACAGTGAAAAAAATCTTAAGTCTAATCTTTGGTGCAGATAAAAAAAAAAAAAAAGATCGGTCCAGAGCAAAAAGCTATCACAAAATTAATTTACCAGCAGAAACAAGCAATTCCACCACAGTGCCAGCCTCTTCAGCTTCCTCAAAGTAATTCTCTGTATTATAAGAAAAATAAGTTGAAATGCATCCTTGCTGCAAACACAAAACTCAGTGAGAACGAGAAAGAAGTGCAATTTTGTTTTTCTCTTTCTGTGGCAATAGTGGTGAAGGAAATCAAATATCTCATCTTATGACTAATTTACAAGAGTCAGATCCAATCATTATTACTTTTTTTATGGTGAGAATTACATCACTCTAAGTTGCTGCTTTTTCTTGATTAGTCAGCCTTCTTTCTGAGAAACATCTGTCCTGCTTGCAATCAGGTCTCCTTAAGGATGAAATCTACCTCACAAATTAAATGATTGAGAGTTGAAAAAACCTAGGTATACATCCACATTTTATCAGACATTGCTGTGGAGCAATACTAAATAAATAAAGCTACTAGACTGGATTAATGAAATATATTTAAAACACCAATGATTGAAAGTGAAAAATTAATGAGACCTACTCCCACTCTATCATACACCGAAAAAGAAAGACAGCAAACAATAAATATTATTTGGTAGTCAGATGAAAAATATGCCAAGTCAATAAAGATTGATGTATAGGCTCAGGTTCAAAATTCTCCTTTCTTGGTTAGCCTCTGGCTCAAACACTTCATTTTTTTTTCAAAAGTGAAAAGTTTCAGCAGCCACAGAAGCAGAAATCTACCAGCTGGAACTTGGCAGACAGCTAATTCCTGTGACTCGTTGTGTCTGGCACCAGGTGTCAAATGTAGAGTAGAAAAAAAAGGAACTGGTGTTTTTTTTCTGGCATTTTTAACCAACCAGACTCACTAACAAGCCTTTTGTCATTCAAGATGTCAGCATAATACATCACTAATATAATGAAATATGCACTGCAGTGTAGAGATCTTTATGGCATATTACTCCTTACCTTAATGCACTGAATACCATGCTATTGGCTAGGGTAATTTTTCTGTTTCTATATATGCTTGGTCATCAAAGGTATTTAACAGATCAGCTAACATAACTGAGATCTGGAATTAATGACATTAACAAGATGAATGGGAGAATTCACACCTTGAAGTGACTGCTGAATCTCTACATGCTCAGGCAAATACCAATGAGCCCTTTTCTTCTTCCATTCATAACACAAAGGTCATCTTCATGACGATGACTTCAGTGTCTAGGATACCCTTGCTGAAATCAGTGACAATAGGATTTACAACCCTGAGTGATTTGCTCTTAGTCTTAAATGAAGAATTAGATTTTGAAATGCAGGATATCACATGTCATTAAAGCTCAACCTGGCTCAACCTTCTCTAGACCATCTCCAAAATACCTTTGTCGAACCCCAACTGAGGATCCCCTCAAACGATTAATACTACATTTGCTTCATTACATTTATACTCTTAATGAGAAATATTAATCTGGAAGTTGAAGAACTGATGTGAAAATAATCCACATAACATTTTCATTTGCTAGCACATCAATGATCCTTCACAAATTATATAGTGTTACTTAGTTCATCCAAAACTAGGCAGGAAGAAGGAAAATTATGATGGATAAAATGTCTTTGCAAAATGATGTACCTCACCTGCAATTATTGCAGTAGATCATTTGCGGTTATAAACTAGGAAAATGCCCCGATTCAGTGAAGTTCTATCCCTATTGACTCTGTTATTACAGATTTGTAACACTTGGCTGGTGAGCAAAGAGTGGGGGTAAAACCAATTAAGACTAATTATTTAGCAGCCCCACTGACTTAATGGTTCCCAGATTCCCACATTTTTCACCCTCTACTGCTGAGACTGTATTTCAGGAGTTTGGAGTGGGAATGTTCTGAGCAGCTTCCCACACCTGGAATGGTTTTGGCGAGTGTACCAGCTCTCAGAAGCCAATTTATATAGCAGGAAATGTAACGCTGTCTTAAACTGTGCAGAGGGTTTGGCTCAGCACAAGACAGACGCTCCATAATGAAACTGCAGTTCTGAACAACAGCCTCATGTCCCTGTCTTGCCCAGTTCACTGGAAGAGGTCAAATAGTTTCTCCATCATTGTTTAGGGAACTGCCATTAGACTTGCTAACAAGGGAAGTGTCAAGGACATTTGAATAGAATCTCCAGCTTATCAGTTATCTGTCAGTAATAAATGAGTGACTAAGTCAAATCAAATTGAAAACAAGAAGTTTTTTAGAATATCAACTATTTGCTAACTTGACCAGCATCATTATCTCATCAGCTATAACCCTCAGCTGAATGAAAAATGTTGCAAAGTGTATGGAGCCCAAAGAAAGGTAATTAAAAATATATTAATAATATTTTTCCTCTGTCTGGGTATCTCTAAACCAATAAAGAAAGGAAGAACTTTGGATATCACCCTTTGATAATTTAAATCACAAACATAACATAAATTCTTCTAATATTTTAGCATATATTGTACAGTCACATGTTTAGATTTGGAAAGATTAATCTCACCATCTTAATTTTGCAAAGTTACTGTGTTTTCTCTGTATTAATTTACCTCTGTGACCCAAGTATCTCAAATACATGATCCTGGAATAACTCCACGTCCTGTATTACAATGGCAGAATATTTTTTTTTCATGTTTGTTACCAACTATAGCAGTGGCTGCTTACTGTTTAGAATTTATCTTCCCCATAACAAATTTAAACTTGCTTATATGCATATGCTTTTGCTACAGCTTCCAAAAAGTAGCAGTACTCTTACATAAATTTAGTGACCTCATATTAGCATATTCTTTTAATGACTGAATGTCAGTAAATAGTTGGAAACTACTGTCTATAAGAATTCAGTATTTTAAAGTTTTATGGATTGGTTAAATCTTTCATATGTGACAGTGGGAATGAAATACTTTTCTCTTTTATGAAGTCCCAGGTAGAAAGCCAAAATCATGAAGTATTAGTAAATTTCAAATCATGTTAGTTGTAGACATATCTTATACATATATCTACAGTCAAATAGGAAAATATGCAAGATTTTTGCTACTTTTTGCACTCATCTATCTAGGGATATAGAATCAATTCTGTTAGGGTTTTACTTTAAAAAAACACTACTTATCAAAAGGTCTCTATATATTTCTAAACATAAGACTTTTTTTTCATTCATTATGGTAGTTAGGATGCAAAACACTTTCCTTTGTACAAAAAGTGCAAGAACGGCCCTTCATTCAGGATAGTCTCTATGTGTTGAGAATATATCGCCCTCAAAAGCATGTAGAACAGATGAGAATGTCACCGCATGATAGTCTGCAATGTGTTATGGCAGAGGTCAGTCACACCTGACACTCTACATATATATTGATGTACAGACCTTTTCCTTTCCCCACAGTTTCCCTTAGAAAGGTATCAGAAGGGACCACTACAGGCTACAGACTTTCAGCAATATGCTATGTTGTCCTCCCCACACCCCACCCCAATCCTTATGAGTAGCTTTGTCCCACTTAAAAAGACACCAAAGGTACCTCAGGGTACGGAGGAGTACAAAGTCTTTTCCCAAACAGCATGAACAGGGAATTAAAGGATGAAAAAAAATGACAGAGTTGACAGAGTAATTTTTAATATTCTGGAAATCTGTGAAGTACAGCTTGCTTACTTATTAGTCTGCCTTGGGCTGTTTATGAAAATATTCACAAGTCCTTCAGACCTTATGAATTATGTCATAAATTATTATCTGTCCAACAACTTACACTAAAAGTACAATATTCATTGTTTGCCATTCATCTCCAGATTAAAATGTCATAATAGTCTCATCCTGGGACACAAACAGTGTCACATGTGGTAACAAATCTGCAGTTAACAATTCCAGATAGCATATGTGAAGTGAGCAATTATAGGACAATCTAAGGCTGAAATGCACTGTATACTTCATAGGGCTAAAAAGTTGTAGATTAAGTAGATTCCAAATACTTTATGAATTATTTTCATATCTAATAACATTATTCAAATTGCTATTTTGACATCATTAATGATATTATTCATAGTTCATGCTAATGTCTTAAAAAGCATGCTGGGTGCCCTAAGTAGATATGCTGGTCCATGGAGAGACTTTCTTTCCACTGCCACAAGTGCATCAATTGCCAAAATGAGTAAAAAGTCATCCTAAGAAATATTGCTGGGAATGAAAAATGGGATGGGACTGGGCACAGGTGTCTGTTCAAACTGCAGTCAGGGGAAGAGGACAAGCAGTTCTGGGATTTCTCTAGCCATGGAGCATGTGCAAAATAATCGAGGTGTATCTATGTGACCAAAACTGGTGATATTGATTCTCAGCCCCACCAAAGAACGTCTGAGCTGTTTGCATTGTCACCCTGGGTTAGGTGAAATTTTTTCTCTTGGAAATATGACAGGGGAAAATTGATTACAGAGGAACAAACCCCCAGCTTCAGCCCTGAGATGAGCACCAGGAAGAGGATATCTTGTCTACGCTGACCACCAGGAAGAGCCCATCTTTGCATATCCTCTGAAACCATAATTAACAATTCAGCTATTGAAAAGGATGATCAGAGTCACTAATTTTATGAAGTAACACTGCTACAGGATTTGAGAAATTATTTATATATTTTATCTCTTCAGAGAATAAATCACTGTGATGCACTTGCCAAATGGAAATGGCCATCAGGAATCCAGGGTTTATGTCTGGCTCCTCCACTAATATTATGACATGAAAATTACATACAATATGAAATTTCAGGCTTCATATATTTGGTGCTTTTTTACATTTTCAGTTCAGAAATACAGAAAAAGGATATCCTGCAGTCTAAATAATGAATATTTGTTTATTCAGTG
>JANHFX010011492.1:0-23504 GCA_027560015.1 Chloroceryle amazona
CCCCCCGCGCGCCCCTCCGGCGCTCCGCGCCCCCCGCGCGCGCCCGCCCAGCGGCAGCAGTGGCGGTGCCCAAGGTGTTGGTTCTGAACCGCTGCGCTGCGGAGCGCGGGCCGCGGAAACCTAGGGTCGATGGGGAGCTGGAGGAGAAGCGCGGCGGACAACCCCTGCCCCGGGTCCGCTCCCAGCCATTATCTCTGCAAGGGGAGAGCGGAGAGGGAAGCGCTGCTCTCTTCCCTCCGCCCTCCGGCAAAGCACGGAGCCGCGAGCTCAGCTGCGCATCTTCGCATGCGATCTTTTTTCACCCAGAATACAAGAAGTGTCTCGTAAACTTTCACTTTAAGTGAAGCATGGTCATTTTTTAAACAGGCGAAAGTTGGCCAAAGACAACGCGAGTTTATTTAGGACACTTCTATGCGTAGAGCACCGATTCTCATAACTAAGGTCTGCTGAGATCGTGTCCTGGCACAGGGCTGTAAAACTTACAGTTAATTTACTTCATTCTCTTCCAATGTAAGGAATTCATCATACGGTTTCCTAAGGGAAGAGAAAATCAAACGCTTGTAAGTCACATTTATTACTATACTACTAAGTCAGCAAACACTCAGCAGCTCATTGCAATAACTGTCACGTGAAGGTAATACAATAGTGTTGATTTCCCTGTCAACAGCAATCACAGCGGAGAAAGGCTATTAGCAGTTCAACGAACACATCAGAAAAGTCAATTAAGTTACCCACTAAAAGTTTACATAAATTATATATTTTCAAAAAAATTCTATTTTAGGGTGGGTTTTTCATTAACAAATTAGGTCAAGTACAGTGTTAGTATTTATACACTTGCTACTTCCTGGTTTTATATTTATTATCTGCTCTGACTCAGTGGCTTATGGGTTCTGATTATTAGAATGGCAAGAGAAAATATATCCACTGTAGTAAAGCACCTTTTCTAGCAGTGTAACATCAAAATTACTTCTTGATTGGGAGACATAAGACATAGCCAGTCTGAACTAATTCAGTTAATTAACTCAATATCGATCACTTTATACTGAAATAGAGTACATACTGGATAAAATCCACATCCTACAGAAAACATAGTATTCCCTTTGCCTCCAGAATTCATTCACTGAATAGAGTGCCCAAAAAAATGCCACAGGACAGTATTTTGCAAAAAGTAAAATTTGAGTAGTCAGTCTCCAATTCATGTTCTGTCTGATCTGTATCTTTCTTCAGTACTTGCATATATTCATATACTAAATATTGAGCAAAATTCATTCAATTAATACATTAATGTACTTTACATTTTGTTAGGTGTCAGAGGCACAGTAACTACTTCATAACAAATCAGGTAACAGGTTTTCAACACTACTGTAGTGACAGTGAGTTATCCTCAAAATGCACAGGCAGCAGGAACCTTTCAGTGGAAGCTTTTCCCAGTTTCTCTCTGCATTTCCAGTTTTAAAGAGTGCAGGAAAGTTCTTATCACATTATTCCAGTGGAAAATATAGAGATTTTCCTTCACAATGTGAAGGAAAACTCATTTTTTTCAGCTTATACTCTTCAGTCATTTCAACAATAAAAGGTAACCCCGTACGGAAAAGAAAGTGATAGATTTTGTAGAATGGAAAATTTGGAGAAGCCACTATATAACCTGTAAATTGAAGACTTCCATGTTCCATCAGGACACTGGAAGATTATTTAATAACAATAAGATTTTCAAACATTGTGAGGATGGAAAATAAAAAAAATTACACCAATGTGAAAGTTCTAAGTCAGACACAATGGTGACAGGTGCTCTCTACAAAATGATTAGATGTTCGTTTCCTCCAGGATGACATTCACTTCTCTGAATACTGTAGGAAAGAAGAAATGACCAGGGTTACAAAACTGCAGCAGTGTTAACATAGCTGCCCTCTTCCTAAATGTATTTATGCAACTGATAGTTCAGAAATTGCATCCCTGAAAAGCACTGCAGGCTGAGAAAAATTGAAATGTTAAGGCATAACGCACCTAGATATATCTAACAAGTAAGTTACTACTAAATATTTCATTGTGCTTTCCTTCTTTAAAAGCAAGTGAGAAGTTACATGCGGATCATGAAAAGATTAAATAACTGTAATTGTATAACTGGGATGTAAAGACAAACCATCTTTCCCTCCCAGCAGCAGTACATGATTCTCTGAGATGCTGGAAGTACCTCATTTGTTTGGTGACAAAATGGAAAGCTACTTGTCAGACTAGCTACCTGGATAATCTGTTTGCCTCTGTTACTGAAAGACTTACTGGGTTTGTTCCTCTCATACAAACAACAGAAGAAACTCCCCTCAAAAAACTGACCACTGACCTTCTTTCAAAACTAACTTGTTCCCAAGGTGGGAGAAGTCTGCAGGCACTCATTTGTATCCAGGACTCCACTTTCTCCATAGGGGACTCCCATGCCCAAGTTTTGCAGAAGCAAATTTTGAGCTGCTTGATGACCTCAGAACTATACAGATGAAGAAAGTATTTTTTTCTGCACTGGAATTGACTGATGGGTCATGTTTTCTTTTTAGCATTCTTGCCCAAGCAGAAAGTGCTTTGAGAATGCTTCCATTTTCTTTTCTCTCTCATCGTACATCAGTGTCCACCATGTTTTCATGAGAATTAGCTGTCAATCATCACACTGTACCCTACTCCATCTGCCTTGACTCTATAGAAAGACAACACATCCAGCTCAGATTCACCATATTGTTAGATTCACTAGCAACACAAAGTTAGCATAAAAGCTCAAGGTGGAGACTCAGATACAAAGTTTCACTAATCTAGGATTCTACATACAGTATTTATAAACTGAGAAAAATACAGGACCTTCAAAAAATATCTATGTGTCTATTAGCTCTTAACCAGCTAGCAGTCTTCTACCAACCATGCATTTTGGAGTTTGGGTTACAAAACTGATTTAGAGATGAACTTCAAAGTGATGCATAAATATTAAATACCGCACATCCCTGCAAGATGGCATGATTCACATTATACAGATGGGGCAACTAAAGCAATGTGAGTTTACTTGGGCAATCTTCCCATCATCAGAAGAAAAAGTAGCTACAGAGGTAGGATCAGTACTAAAAAATACCTGGCCTGTTTTCCACACTCAGTTTGAAATACACATTGCCAAAATCCTGCAGTATAATGTATACAGGAATATTTTGTCATTAATTGTGGTATTCTACAGCAATATTTTCAAACCATTTATTTTTAAAATTACATAAACCACTTCAAATATTACTTTAATTTTTAAAAAAATAGCCAAAAGGTTTTTCCTTGGGCTTTGCTCCAAAATTCACCCTTCAGCTAGGACTAAAGAAAAGCATGCACACTTGCATACACGCAAACAGAAATTCTAAAGGAAAATTAGATACACATGAAAACAAGGACTGTGTTTTCTTAACTGCACTCTGGTTTCAGTACAACAAAATTTTAATCGATTTACTAATGGATAGCAGTTTTTCTTCCAAAGGAGTGCATAGGCCTTATCTGAAATTAATTCTTCCCATCCATTACAGCAATTATAATTCTACAGAAGTACAGCCCGTGGACACAGGGTAGCAACTGCTCTGGTAGGGAAGCTCAGCTCTCTCTATAAAGCAGAATTCTATTTCAAACATAAGGTGATTTCTGCACGATGAGAAGATTTTTTACAGAAAGACAGTTTCAGTCAAGACAACTATTATTTTAGTAAAAGCCCAATCTTGAGACTTTTATTATGATTTCTAGATAAATAATCAAACCCTGTACAATTTCTGTACTGATTCAAAATACTAAGCATATGGAAGACAAGGTACTTGAATTTCAGAAATAAATTGGTTTTAATTTATTAACTCTGGACTGGAGGTTTCCTATCAAGCCTACTCTCCTATGGATGTCCCAGGGGCTCTGTAGCTATATTAAAGATTTAATGTCATTTCACATGACGTGAAGTCTGGTTTGCCCATTTGACTACTATAAACACCATCAGTCATGAATGCAATTTTGAAAGTCTAATGAACATGCTTGAAGACTGTCAGGTACTTAAATCAGGAATAAGAAAGTAAGCTAGATAAAATAAATAACTCTCTGAAAGGACTAATAAGCTGTAACACTTTATTCAGAGTATTGGAATTGACATCAGATGCTCAAGTTTCAAATCATTAGTTAAGTCATTTTACAATTAGTTTCTGGAAGGGATACCAAAGGCTTTGGAGTAAACTTAAAAAAAATATATATTTTTTTTTTACTTAAATATTTCTGATTTAGAACATTTCTGATAAGAATAATTAATTATAAAGACAGAAATAGCTCCATAATCACTTTTTTTGGCTGTGTATGTTTGGGTCTGACAAATTTCATACTTCACTGGAGTAACTCCTGATGTAGATCAAATTAAAGGAAGCCTTTTATGCCTCCACTGTATAACCATCGTGTAACTTAGCTGTATTTTTGGTATCAGGTTTTGCTACACCACTATTTCATTACTTTTTTTTTTTCTTTTAAGTTAGAGACTATATTAGAATACAGGTCTTAAAAACACTGGAGGAATAACTCCTGTTTACTTCATATTACAGTTCAAGAACAATGGGAGTCAAAGCATTAATATTAGTAATTGAATTAAGTTAATAAATTGAATAAAAACATGACAAAATTTTCTGTTACTTTTCCCTAAAAAAACTGAAAATGAAAAATATATATCTATTAACGGGTTAATAGATTAATTAGTGGATTAATAGATTCATATGAATGAATTAATAAGAATTTGGGGTCCAAGAACAGTAGATAAGGATTAGCAATATTGAAGTGGCAAGTAATAAACACTAACATTCCAAATCAAATTATACAGCCATAATAAAAATGTACTGAGAAGCTTGCTTTATTAATAGGCTCAGATTTAAAGTACTTCAAATGCACAGTAAATTCTTTAATACATTTATAATCATAAAATGTGTTGCTTCTTGAATGAAATTACACAGTCCAACCAGCATGGAATATTGTCCTGAGCAGCTAAACAATAAAGCCTGATTTATTTAAGCTCATTAGGATGTATCTATCTTTGTATAATCCTATTAACTATTCAGGTTCACCTGATTAATCCTGTTGAATAGTATTTTAATTCTAGACTTGTTTTTCTCCCGATTGATACTTTCAAGGAAACTTTACCAAAAAGCAGTTGTTCTATCACCTCATAATTGTGCCTCTAGTTTGAATATCAAAGTATTGTTGCACTCAGGGATTCACTTCCTCCACAAAGCAACAAATGAGCTGACTTACCCATGTTCTGTCATCATTTTAAACAAGCACCCAGGACAATGAATTATTCATGTAAGAAATCATAAAAATTGGCAACCTGCCATAGTACGCTTCTGACCAAATGTAAGAACCAACAGAAGATTTCGTCCAGGTATCTGACCACAACTGATAAAGCCGTAAGTTATTTTAATAATTTGTTGAAAACTTTGGGTGCCAATGCAGTGGGCAACAATATTAGAAAACATTACAAAGTATGTTAGTATTTTTGTTCTTTTTAATGTTAAGATACTTCATTTCATGTTGGATGATTCAAAGTACACTCTATGTAAAAAACTTAGCTCAAAATCTTAGTGTTTTCCAGTGAAGTTAGGCAAGAATTCTTCCTTTGCACAGCTGTGTAATGCATGCACACATCTAAAGATTCAATTATTAAAAACATGGAAGATTTAAGGAGGGAATTGCATAAAGTTTCCAGAAATTGTTGCCTTTTTCCTATAGGCTGATCTGCTTTTAAAAATTAATTCTGCTGTTTGATATTAGTATAATTTGTCTTTTGCGCTACAGAAAACATGTATTCTTACTAAAGCCAAAAAGGCCATTTTATGTTACCTATTTATTGCACATACACACAAAGTTTAATGGCCATATCCATTTACTTTCTGTTGCTTCTCTAGATATTCTTAAAGGATATGCCAGTAGATGAGATTATCATCTTAGTTTTAAGATTAATCTTCAATTAAAATTCCAGTGCTTGAAATAAACAAATCCTAATTCCTAATGCTATAGTCTTAGCATCAAAATATTATTTTCACATATGTATAATACACAGCCTTCTTGACATTACTAATATCAGAATAAAAGTACATTTTGCAGAAACTGACTTATGTTTCAAAGTACAAACCTGTGTATTACTTGATTCTTCCAAGACTACTTGAGAAGAGACATTATAAACCTTGTAAAACATCCCAAGCATATCTAAAGGTACTGCTAGCTTTCCAATAAAAACTCAAGTTACTGGAATTACTAGCATATAAATGCTGCAGAACAGACCAAAGTTTTGTTTGGTATTGGCATATACAATTCAACTGAAAGTTTACTCACCCTAAAAGTAGATATTTAGATACTGCTTTTTTACAGCCTAATGCCGGGACATTGACTTTCATGTGACTAAGTCTAAAGATAAATGTTATTGAAGCTTTTATATCATTCTTGTGAATTAAACAAAATAACTGGCAACTTTTCAATGTAGTAAAAACGTATTTGAGAATTCACATACTCTGAATGTCTTCATCATGTGTTTGTTTCATATTTATTGTAAACTCCTATGTTATGCAAGGACTTGCAAGAAGATACATTACAAATTTTGACAAATGACCTTACATGTAATGTACTTTACTCTGCTACTAATGCCACTAGTTGGCTGAAGGATTTCTAAAACTGCACTTGCTTTTTGAAAATGATGTGTTCAGGAATAAGGATACCGAAAAACCAACACACAGAACTTCAACAACCATTTTGAGAAGCTTATATCCTAGGAAAAAAAAAAAAAAAAGTAAAACACACAGAGAGAGATTTCTATCACTTAACAAAACAGTGTTCAGACAGTGAAAAGGAAGTACATTGACAAGGCAAGTAGTTGGAGATGAAATTTGAAGGAGAGTTGAAAGTGAGAGTGCCGTTTCTACAGCTAGATCAATCTTCAGTGGACAATTTGTGGACTACGTCTTGCAATGAGATAACTGGGGCTAGAAGCCTTGTTCTTACATCACATAACACAGAGGGAAATTAACCCTTATCACTCTTGCATTTTGGGATACCTCATGGATGGATTCCAAATAGAAAGCATAATTCCAACAATGTTTAGGAAACTACGTCAGTTTTGATTATACAACACAGTATTTAAAAGAACCTGACCTGTCATGTGTCTTTTTCAAATTTAGTTCTTCAATAATGTTTTTCTCATTCAAAACTATTGAATGAAAGTAGATTCCAACACAGATTTAAACTGTTAGCTTATTGAATCTGGAAAAAATAAAAACTGAATCAATTTTATAAAGACAACGTATGATTGGATTTTCAGATATTCCAATGTGTAACCAATGACTTTTTTTTTCCCCAGCTTTGATTAGCATTTGCTAGTGCATGTGAATTCTGGACATGTAGGAAGGAAAAAAACAAACCAAACCAAAAAAAAAAAAGAACAAAACCAAAAACTAAACTCAAGAATAAGCATCTGACAATTAATATGTTGAGGGATGCATCTTTTAGATTTAAAAGCAATCCACTGTATAAATTACATTCTTTTGTAGTTCTGTTTTGGCTTTTGCTGTCACAGTGCTTAGTATGTGCTGTTTGTCATAGCGACATATAGTTATACTACCAGCAGAATTTGATTGATACATAAATTCAACATAGTATCTTGGATATTTAGGGACATAAAAGATATGTGTGCTTTTGACACATCTTTATTTTTAAGAGTGATAACAGAGTGAAAGGTAATGAGCATATTGCTCATTAAACAGTAGGTTTACTAAAAAGAAATACATCCATCATTTGGCCAAATTATTCTGAAACTTCATGAATAGCAGTTCTCTACAATTCTGAAGTAGCATTACACTAACAAATGAAAAGGAAAATAAAGTGAGAAAAATCTTTAAGCACCAAAACAGCACCTATGTTTTAGCCTGGTAGGCACTAAAATGCTCTACTGAAATCTATAAAAGGTAAGTAAATAATAATCTACTGCTTTCTACAAAGTCAGGCTGGCTGATTAGGTGTTGAAAATGTGGGAGTATAGGAATACTTGAGGCTAATCTTAATAGTTACAGAGGAATGAGCATGTATGACCAGGATTTTCCATGAAAGAAGCCAGACAATCAGACTGCAAAAGGGTAATGGTTATTTTGTTCTTTGCTCACTAAATAAGGAAAAAAAAAACAACAAACAACCCACCAAAACAAACAACATGAACTTTGCAATATCTATTACAGCCTTCTCTCCCCAAAAGGAAACATTATCAAATTTACAGTAAATTCTAAAACTACATATTTTGCAATCAATGTGTAAAGTTCTAGTACTAAATAATTAAAGGAAAAAAATCTGCCTTGTTCCACTACGTGTCACATCAGTGCACAGTTTCACAGCTAGTCCTGAACAAGTCAATTGTGTGTAACCTTAAATATAACAGAATCTTAGTAAAGTGTTCTTGCTTTTATAATACAAACAAAATAAACTTTAGCTTCTGTTTTATATGCCAGCTGAGATTCTTGCAGTAATTCCTTCCACATCTGCTCTGCAGCTTTCAGGTTTATAAAAGCAGTATCTTCCAATTTCCTTTCATCAAAATATCCATATGTGGTGTTTTATAGACATGTTGGTATACTCTAACACTCAGACACTAATTACAACTTAGAAGCATATGCCAAGGCTAAGAAAATAAATGCATGTGGTTATGAGGCACCTAATACTGAAAAATCTCAAACAACCTAGCCAAAAATTCCTCAAAGTGTGATATACCACCTGAAATTATTGCAGAAGTTGTTAAAATAAAATCATGAGTAAAAGAAAGTAAATAATAGAACTAAATACAAAGACAGTTTCTAAACTAATGACCTAAGGTCAAGTGCAGAAAAATTGTAATGTAGATTATGACAGTAAAACTGTTGCAAAAGAACCAAATTGTTTGGGAAAGGGCTGGCATGGGAAGAGCTTGATAAACCATTTGTCCAAAACATAAATTACTAGGATTTGTGAAGATAGTGCAGTAGTAGATGGTATTTGTGAAGATAGTACAGTATCTGCTCCTGATTTCAAGTTTCTAAATTCCTAGTGTGTTGCAAATGTCAGTGGCTACACACATAGTAATCACCCTCAATCCACATCGGACAGATGACAGTCTAAGCACAACTGAGAAACCAATTGTAGCCACTGTTCTTCATGGCAAATTGTATGTAAACCTGGCATGATCTATATAAAAACAACGGCCCCTAAAATATTCATTAACCTCATGAGAAAGAGAACTAGGCTGTAATTTTTAAAAGTGCAGCTTAATCCTTCCTGATTTTGTCTAGAAGTTCCTAATATACTAAAAAATGTTCAATGGGAGAAACAAAATGTGAATAGCACTTTTTCATTCATTTTCTACATGAAACATACGTGTAGGCTTGCATATGATAGAGGAAACCTGTCTTCACACAAAAACTGATCAGTAAAGGCTGCAAATAAATGTTTTTAATCCCGGAATGAAGTTATAAATATCCAATAAAATAAGATGAAAGAAAAACAAGCTACAAAATATCTGTGTACATCACAAAACTTGGAAAGACCAAAAAATTGTCTAGAAAATTTAAAGGAGGTGAATTAAATTGTGATGTGTATAGGATATTCCTCTCAAGGAAACTGTATCTTTGTTGGTCAAAACTCTGACATCTGGAGACCTACAGGCTAACAAAGTAGCATCCATTACCTCAAAACTAAGGTTTCCAGGTGTCAATAAAGGCATACTAAAGAAAGAAAATTGTGAGTTTATTACTAGTTTTCCTATTTTCTTCTATTCCAACCCTAGGATACAAGTTGTAATCTGAAACAAGAACACACTGTCAAGGGTATTCTTACATAATCACCAGAGAACAAACTGCTTCTTCTCTTCCTTAAATGTGTACCATATCATGCAGAGAGGCTTCATTGGGACAGTTTTTCTGCAGATTACTTGCCAGAGGGACAACAAAGACTTTCCTCCACACTTTTCCTTCCCCTCTTCCCTGCCCTCCTCCCCTCCCCCCAAGTGAATGTGAGGTACAGGCAGGGTCAAGATGATTTAGGATAGACATTTACATTGAAATTTACAAGTTCTGTTGACGCAGGAAATATGGTTAAACTGTAGATTTTACCATTTGCATAGCTTTAAAATATACATATATATGTGTTTCACACCTTCCTACCTTCCCTGAAAATACAGCATAGCGTAACTGTGCTGATAACACCAAAACTGAAATGAGCCACCTTTATTATAGCTTAAGGACTAATGAATTGCAAGGGAAATACAGCTATTTGGTTCCAGTAAGTAAAGCAGAATAGTGATATGAATCACATGAGCAATTCAGGCTTCTAGGGTAGGAAAGGCTACCTTAATATTTGTAGTCCTCCCACAGGAAATTTTAGATTGCAGTATTTCTTTATCACTCTCCAATTTTAATAATGAAGAAAACATTTTGCCATATGGCAAGACTAAAGAACACTGCCTAACTGTTTTCATACAGATTTCCTACATATGTTACTACAAATAGTAGAACACAGGGCCTCATTCATATTATATAAAGATGATGTTTAATGAAGAAATTTAACACATCTATTACAAGGCATTGGTTGGCATGAAATATTATGGTAAATTGAAAAAAGAATGACAAAATCAGGATTACTTTTTAAAAGCCTACAGCTTTTTTCCTTCATTTCTTGGTCAAAATCCAGTAGTGACTGAACAGTTTTTATGGTAATATAAAGTAATTTTTAAGAAATAAATTACAAATGGGAAAGTCAAAAGTAAATATTAATATCGGATTCATGGTGTACTTTATATGTAATAAAATGGATTTGCCACATAGCATTTCCAAATAACATCAAAAATGTTTTTCTCTCCTTTCATGTTGCTTAGCTTCCCCAAAACTGCCCAGTACTTCCTATTAAATATAACACTTCCCAGTGCCTGTTAACACCAGCAAAAAACCCTCCAGTCAACCTTACAATGGAAAACAAGTAGAGAAGTTTTTTTTTTGAGAAGTTGTGACAACCATTCCCAACTCTAACAGGCTTCAAGTATGGTGCACCTATGCTCAAAATCTTGCATGACTTCCTCATTTAATAGGCTCTTTCAACACAACTGGTCCTGTCCATATCCCTGTGCTATGGTGATCAGAACAATGCTGTTACTGGGAAGCCCTCACATTGAAAATATTTGTCAGTAGGGCCTTGGGGATAAGGTGGTAGAAGTTGTATAGGGCCTCACAGCCTCAGCACCTGCACCAAGAACCTGTTTAAGAACTATGTGGAAGTCTCACCACAGCCCCAAAACAAAAATCAGAGTGTAACAGAAAATATTTTCGTAAATCCCCCAAACAGGAGAACTAGGCAATAGTTACAACCTGCTGATCAACTGCTCACACAGCACATGCGCTCTATTCCTGTGCAAAATTAGAAATAGTAGCCTAAATTCATCCTAACTCATCACATTACCCCAAAGAATTTCATAGCAAGAATACCAAGAATGTACTTCTTGTCCCCTTTTTTTTAAAAAAAAAAATCAAACAATACTTAAGAGCATATGCTAGATACATAGATTTGTCACGTCCAGTAACAACATTACTGACAAGATGTCTCACTTGATTGCAACATCCCTTCCCAATTCACATGAAGGTGGCAGGCTCGCTCTCCCCTGGCTCCCCAGAATTTCAGAAACAGCACCATCAAAGTCCTCCTGTGAATGTTTTGCTCTGTGAGGGAGTGCAGGATGCAATTTAAAACATCAGAGAAGAGAGTTTAAGAGTTTATTTGGGCATCTGTTCAGTAGCATTCTGTACAGTCATTTAAGTGATTCAAGAGTATTTGGACTCCTATTCAACTTTAGATATTTAAATTGTGTACATCACACTAACTTTTCTTGACTAAAATTGTGGGTTTGGATTTTTCACAGGGTTACTTTAATCTGATGCATTAAGGAATAAATTAAGAAAGACAGCCCCACCTACTGACAGAACAGTCACAATGAACTTGATACTCTGACCAGAAAACATTTTTCTTTCCACCTTTCACACAGACCCCAGAATCACTTCATACCAGCACGGCAAGAACTTGGATCTCTCATTTTCCCTTTGTTCAGTATGCAAGCTCACATGACAAAGTAGCTACTCATTATTCTTTTCAGAATTTACAGCTACTTGACAGGATAATATAGAAATTACATTCAGTAGTATCAGAAAATAGAGTTCAATACAAAGCTAACTGGAGAATCAAAACAATCAATATTTGAATGGTTTATTTGTGTATCTTATGTACTTCCCATGCTCAGGATTGTAAGAATACTTTATCAAGTCAGTAAGGGAATAACCTACACTGCATATAAATATCTTGCAACTTCAGTGAGGCTTGTTTTTCCAAATAAAAATGGGAATGCTTTTTCCTTTGAAACCCTTTGATTCCCCCCCTTTTTTGTTTGTAGATATAATCCTAGAATTTTATTTCAATAGTCTTAGCATTTAGAAAAATTCCTCCTCTATTCATGTGCTGTGTCACTATCCATTTGTAAATAAGGAAGATTTTAATGTTGTCTATGCAAAGAGCCTTTTCCCCTTCCCTTAAAGCTTAAATTTCAATACATTATATATTTGCAGTTATTCCAAAGAACCTACAGAACTGCTGAGAGAAAGTTGCAAGGTTTCTCCACAAAATTCTTTCACAATCAGTCTTCTGCCTATGCCTGGCACAGTAAGCTCTTTTGGAAGTACTTGGTTTTTCCTTTACTTTAGAGCCTGAGAAACAGATGGTGTCAAGTCATCCTAAGAGTTAATTTTTAAGCGTATAAGGTGAAGAAGAGAGTGCGGGATAGAGAGGCTAATGCTGCTAGTAATCCCCCACTATTTAACTCATCTTCCTTTGTCTGTTTCCCTCTATAATGCTAAGTCAAGACACACTCAGAAATAAAGATTCATTACACGCACAAAGGTCTCAGGCCGATACTCCTGTCCAGTTCTGTTATCCTCTGTTCTTACAAAATCAGACAGCACTGCAGAGGAAGCACTGATATAAAGTTAGTAAAAACCTACTACAATCTTTTACAGTATTTAACAATGATGGTGCTTTTGCAAGCAAGATTTCTTTTTTTTTTTTTCTTCCTACCTTTTCGTCTTTGGTGAAAAGTTAATTATTGAAACACTAAATAATGGGAAGCGCTCGGATGAATTATGAGACTGTGACAGAAGGGACAAGAATTGAATTCAAATCATGATGTATAGAAAAAACAAAAACCAAACCAAACCACAACACGACACAACACAAAAAACAAACTTCCACTTGGACGTGGGAAAACTTAACTGGAAACACCACGGCACTGACAGGTCAGTAAAGAAAGTGCCGTAGTGAAGCTGATGGAGCTTCTTTTCTTCTCTAGCTTGTTGCAAGGCATAAGAAGTGACACAAAATGTGAATAGAATTTGAGGCATATGTTCATATTTAACAGAGACTGATTAACAGTGTTTTCATAAAGCTTTTACAATTACTACATTCAAAGATGTTCTACTAATCAATGCAAAACCAGATATTAATTCTTCAGGTTCATTTTATTAGCAATGGTGAATATAAATCTCTTATGAAAATATTCTTAACATTTCAATATGTAAGAATTGTCTATAAAAATATACTACTAAATAACAAAGCCAGTAACTTCTACGAAATGTATGATTGAACATATATTTAACAATATATAGGACATGGTAAAAATCCTCTAGTTAATGCTGAGGGTATCTGAACCCCCAGTATGTCAAACAAAAGCACACATAACATAGGAAATTACTCATTCTGATATACAAAAGTGTTATCACCATAGAAGTCTATGTATGTTCCACCCTGAAGTTGCCTGCATCTGCAGGAACGTAAAGCCACAACTTTTCTTTGGATGGACAGGCAGTTAGGACCACAAAAATATTCTGCTGGTTAACTGCAACATTCTGCTGAAGTTAGTGTTTCACATCTGCTGTCAGCATTGGCAACCCTGAATCCATGTAGGGACAGAGATCTACCTTCTACTACCCTTGTGGGACTGATGCCACAGAGAAGCCTACAATGGTTAGAGAACTGGAAAACAGACTCTTCCTGGTTAACTACTGCTAGTGAGCAAATAACTTTTTAAGAGGCAGCCGCTCTAAAAAGAAACTTTCTTCCACCAGACGGCTCTAGAACAAAGCCTTAAGCAAGAGAAAATACCATGGCAGGGGAAATGCTGATCAAGGGTAGTACTATCCATCGTGTCATTATCAATTACAGGAAGAGCCATTTTAAAGCAGCTTTTGGAATTAGGAAAGAACCTAGTTTCAGATTTCAGAATAAAAATTACATATCAAACTAGTTTTTTCATCAATGCTGTTACGCTGAGGTTACTTAATGCCTGGTGTTAGACAAATGCAGGAAATCCATTTTAATTATGTGGACTTTCATTGTCTTCACAACGAGCTTGTCAAATTCTTAGTGTAGCTGTATTTAGAGAGGTTTTGGACCGTACTTTAACAACCAACTTCACCTCAAAGAAACAGGCTGCTGCACAGTGACAGCACATAGCTCTTCAGCAATCAGCTTTCTAGATAAGAGTTGGGTACATAAGGCTTTAAGGCTGTAAAGTCCCACTGAAGACAACAGATGATTACAGTTTTTTGCATAGTAAAGGACATAGGAAACTTGCTTGTGATGTATCAGTAACAACTAAATTGTTTTACCCTGTTTTTATGTGCAAAACAACCAATAATTAATTATTACTCTTTATATTCAGGATCCACTGACATTAGTAAATTGAATTAATGTTGACATTCAAGAGAAACTTAACTTTGTATCACAGCAATTGCAGTGCAAAAGTATTCCATCATATTACAAAGAAAGTACTTCCCGTTAGAAAGGTACATTTATCAAACTTAAAAATACTGTAATTATCACAACAGGACAATACAGGCAATGAACACTAAAAATATATTTCTGACTCAAGGCTCAGAAAAATAACATTTGACCCTGAGAAACTTGCTGTATTAAAATTTGAAAAGCTAAAGAAAAAGATTTTGAAATTAAAAATTTATCCAAGGGAAAAAAAAAATAAAATCTACATCTGAAAGAATCAAGGCTCAGCCAATTTCATTTCAAGTTCCCAAACTGTTATGCTCTGGAAGGAAAAAAAATGCTTGACCATCTTAACAGGAATTGCAAGACACATTTTCAGATAAAAACCTCCAACATTTAGGGTATCCATACTTTTGTATCACTTCATTCCCTTCAAAGCTTCCAACTAAAACTGTGGTTTTTAATCTACGTTTGAGAACACGAATAATTTAAAAATGAAGCCTAAATGTCTTCCATTCCCAAAATAATCTAGAGAAAATAGTTATAGAAGCTAGCTCATCATGCCCTAGTCAAATTCTTCATTCTCACAACAGTTAAACGATTCTCTAAAAGATGGATCAAAATCAAATTAATGTTCCAAAAAATACAAAGTCCTCCAACATAAGATCTTGTTTAGATTATTATCTTAACAACTTAAATATTTAGGGAGGTTTAGGAACAGCAAAAGGAAATCAGTAGATGAAGCCATACGTAAACACTGTAGATTTGGACAAACAAACAAACTCATCTGGGATTTTTGGCACTGAAGGTATAGAAATATACCCAAAAACTTTCTGCAAGAACTTGAGAAAAATTACCAATCACTGTATCAGGTTGTTTATTTCAGGTCAGCTTCTTTCCTACACTTACTTCCGTGTTAAGGGCAAGAAAACAGTCCTTTCTTCAACAGACTCTTCTCTGCTAAGTGTAAACAAGAATCACTGAACTCACATGACCTAAAGAATTTTTGATATAGTCTTCTGCATTATTTTTATTCTGTACTGACAAAGCAGCATTCATACACTTTTATTTAAACTATTATCTAATTCCCCTTCCTAATGTTTTCACACTGTCATCAAGTTCAGGCTACTCTGGTTTTACCCTTTCCAACAACCTTACTAAAAATTCATGTAGCTGGATCAGCTCCCAGGGCCAGCTTGCCACATAAGCACAAGCACTGAGCCAGTGGGAGGGAGCAGAACTAGCTGACAACCCAAGTTTACATCAATATGAACTGCTTTGGAACCACACCTTTATAAGTGTCAATCCACACATATGCATATTAAACATGAAGTGAAGCAGTGAAAAATGCAGTCTATTTTCCTTCTCTCCCCTGAAATCAGATGTTCAATGGCAGTGATGACTGAGCAGTAGAAGAAACAATCTCAGTTAAAATTTTAAATTATTAAGAGAAATTGGTGCCAAACTGGAATTTTATTATTACATCAGGCTTTAAAGAGATGTGAAATAGTTTCATACTACCCTTGACCTTGTTAGCAGTAGCTGAACTTCAGCCTTCAGGAGAAGCAGAAAATAGACAGCTATAAGCAGGAACTGATTCCATCACTCAGTTGGAATCTGCTCATATCCACAAACACATATGGACTGAGAGTGATTATTTACATACAGAATCTTCCACAAGGATGGTTCCTCGCATCCACATACATTCCAAAGTACTATGCACATTACAGTTCTTTGGGACAGAATTCCTTAGCTCTACCTTGCCAGGATGCAATGCTTATTGGCAAAAGGCAAGACACATGAGTAGATATCTGTAAATCAAAATATGAAAACATCTGCCACCTTTAGTGATACTGAAAAAAAACCCGCATATCTAGAACACAGCATTCTCCTTTAGAAAAAAAAAATAGTAAATAATCAAAAACACCTCACAATACAAAGGACCAAATAAAGAACTAAGTTAAAATTTTCTTTAAGCACTAGTAAGACAACACCCCAAAAAACCTACATAAGACCCTATTTGGGAAAATCCTCCTATCTGATACTAAACATATATTCCTCCTCAAACATGAAGGACACTAAGATCAGTAACACAAGCCTTTTTTCTTAGTATATGTTGCTATCAAGAGAAAGGCTATAAAAGTGAGAAGAGGTATGAGAACTAAGTACAGATTTAAAAGGGCCAGCTGGAGAAATGGGGCTGAGGCTGCCCTCTAGCACTGTCTGGTGAAGATGCCTCCGTGTTGTCAGATGTGCATGCATAGCTCCACCTTCCCAACAAACTCTCTGCAAACCTGTTCTGTAGAATCTCTGCTATGACCTTGGCCAACCTGCATCTTCTGTGAAGCTGCAATTACTCTGCACTCCTGTAAATCCTTGGGAAATAGACAAATGCCTCATTGTAAAACCTAACTTCATGAAGGCCAAGAAGACTTAAAACTTGGTCTCATAAATAATTTTGTATAAAAGGGTCACAAGCAGCATTTATAATACCCTATATTAAATACCTAAAAAATGTAATATTTTGCATAGAATAAAGGAAAGTGCAGCTACAGCATAACATTCCATACCACAAGAACTGGCTAATTTAGAAGTGGTATACAATTAACTATTGTCTCTCATTACCAAGACTGCAGCAACTAAAGACATATTTATTAGGATAATCACATTTGGGAAAAAATAAAAAAAAAAAGGAGGATTCGGTTGTTTCATTATGCCTGTAAAGCAAGTGCAAACATTTTAAATTCTTTTTAAAAGAAAAAAAAAGCTGATAATTTTCAAAAGTTAATTTTCTCTTGATATTACTTGGAAAGATGAAATAGCCTTTGTTCTTTTAGAATTCAAATTAAAAATAAATCCCTACTTGGTATCTGTTTTGTGGAAAAAAATAATTAGGAATCTTGTAAATGTGCGAGCTTTATCTGTTCTATAAAAGTTGAATGTTTATAGGATTATAACATTTCGTTCCCTTCTAACTTTTGGACTGCAATGCCTCCAGAATCTAACACAGAATAGCATTAAATAAGCCTGTGAGAAGAACAGAGAAAAGGCCTAAGAAGTGGAGAATTAGGAATTTTAGGAAAATAAAACCCCAAAAAACAATTGTCCACTTTTAATTGTAAGCAAGCACTTTTAAACATCTTTCCACTTTTAATATTTGCATGCCTAAATATAAGGAAAGCATATGCCTAATCAATTGGTAAAACACCTCAAATTTGGTTGGTTGGTTTGTTTTTTAAATCAACTTATTTTCTTGAATATAACTTGGTACTACAACTTGGTAAATGAGATATTTGAAGTAAATAAAAATAAATATTATATATATATTTCAAGATTGCTTGTTTCTGTAATGAATTAGTGTCAGTATTGTTAGATTTCATTTTGGTTTGCTTTTTTCAAGCTTTGTCTCCACTTACGAATGGCAGTTCCAGAACTACTAGCTACTACACAGAGGGCACCACCCACAGTCCACCAAGTTGGGAGATGATTGAGAAAAAGAATTTGTAAAATAAAAGCAAACACCACATCCATTGTTTTCATTATGGCTACCGGTCCAGCTTTCTCTATCTGTAATGCTTTTGTGAGAAATATCTGCCCTCCTAACCCTAACAAGCCTATTAATATTAGAAGAACTCTATCTTTACCACAATATGGTAAACGCCATTCATTCATGACAAACAATGCTATAACACATCCAATTAAACCAATGACTGCATAATACCAAATTGACAAAAAATAATGCACAGATTTTCCCACCTTCCTTATTATAACAAAAGTTGAAGCTCCGGATACTGTGCTTGTAATTGCTGCGATAGTTCCTTTAAGGTGGTCAGTGTAACTTCCTTCAATCCCCGTAACATTTGACCCAAACAGAAACGGGGGTCTGGCAATGAGAATCACTCCAGTGATTGCGAAGAGGGTAAACAGAAGATCCCAAATACTGTATTTCTCTTTAAGAAAGATCCATGCCAGCAATGATGTAAAAACAGGACTGCTAAATGTTATAACAGTAGCATCAGCTAGTGGCATGACTTGGAAAGCATAGTAGAGAAGAATCATTGTGCTAGAGCCAAGGAATCCTCGGAAGAAAAGAAAAATTCTTTTACCTTTTGGTCCCAAAAACCCTGTTCTGAAAAACAGAAATGTCACATTAATGTCACTGGCTTGCTTATTTCATGACTAATATCCAATCACAGTTAAAGGTACACAGCCTTCTAGACTGAATGCACCTTTCTAGATGAGGGATTTACCTCAAATAGCAAAATATTTTTTTACTGTCTCATCACAAACAATTTATTCCCATTACCACCCCCAATCACATCCATAGTCCAGAACCTGTTATTCTAGCTATTATTTTTTTTACTTGCAAAATAACCCAAAAATTACCTCTGTTTCTTAAGAACACCACTTTATGGCAGATCAATACATTTGATATAATCCTTGCAGAAGCCTCTACAATTAAGGAGTTTCCATTTCCTGACTGTTGTAAGAAACTATCAACTAATCCAAAACAACGTAGTTACAGAACTAAAGTCTGAATTAAAATAATATTTCAACTTGATTTAAGTGAGTGATAATTCCAAACATATTTTTTAAGAAATAACTTTAAATATTTGCTACACTTACTTGTAGTATATTAAACCAGGAAGAACGAATGCCATTTGAAAAACACATCGAAATGCACTCACTTCCACTGAATGTACATCTTCTATTTTTTTAAGAAATAAAGAGGCCACTGAGAAAAGGAAGGCAGACAGTACGGTGTAAAACAGACCAAGTCCTGGACATGCAGCTTTCTTCTTTGATCCTGCAACAGATAAGACTCCAGTTAATAATGATCTATTAGGTTTCTCAGGCCAGGCTGATCTACACACTGCAGTGCTCCACACATTTTTTACTATTCTTGTGGTATTGGACAGGGGAAGCAAAAGAAACAAATGCAAACACTAGGTGTATTTAGCAGGCATGCCTTGAAAATGTGTTTTTCTGACCACCACAGGTCTCCATTTTTTCTTCAAGCAGGAGATAAGAGATGAACTCAAACACTTTGTATACAAAACTTCTCAGTTCTACATGAGTTAGTAGGCTTTACTTCTCAGAGGCATCAGACTAATTGCATGATTCTGACCACCACCCAAGGACCAATAAATAGAACTGACTGCAAATTTGTCCCTGGTCAGACTCTGAAACACTGAAATTTTCTAAATAGTTAGATGATTCCCATGGTAAGTTACTTAAGGTTTATAAGCAACAATTTAATTTCTTTCCTCACAAACACACACATGTAAAAATTGTGTACAGAATATCACTTTTGTTATACCTACTTTTTTCTTTTTTGTAGTTAAATCACCCTAAATTTGACCTAGGCCTACAGAAACTTTATTTAACATTTTTATCTTGTTGTAAGAATCCAAGTATTTTCTTAAATACTTTTCTTAAACTTTGCTTAAAGTACTGATGTCTGTAACAGTTCCAGTAATTTCACCTTAGTTTATGCTTATCAGACTTTCTCTTACTGAAGTAGTTTCCCAAGTCTAGTGGCTTCTATTCAAGCTTCCTCAGTGCCTCAAGCTCTCTTGAGACACTCTTCCTTTGTCTACTCATCTTCTCCACCCTCAACTATAATAAATAAATAAATGAAAGAATCAGAGAGAGTGAACTATTGCTGACCTCAACACCATCTCCAAAGTAAACCAGCCTTTTTGTTATTGCTTTTCTACATAGGAGGAACAGTCTTTCCACTGAACCTACAGATGAACACCATGGAAAAGACAGCCCATCTCAAAATTTGCGTAGGACGTTACCTCACTATTTTCTGTCTGCAGAGAACACGGGGAGCTATCTTTTCTTCTACAACACCCTCTAAAGATAAGAGTGAGAACTCCATGTTCCTGAGGCAGTGTTTTGATAAAAGGGTGCCTCATCACACATTAGTGTGGGAGCCAGTGAGCCTTATGTATCATCTAAAACATAATCAGCAGGGCAGTGCTGTGTGTTGCTTAGCAACTAAATATGGGTTTGAGGGGGTTGGCTTGTTTGTTTGGTTGGTTTGAGTGTGTGGTTTTTTTTAATTAAAAAAAACTTGTCACAAACCATTTCCATCCTCCTGGAGATCAACACTGAAGGCCGAGAAACTGCATCTTACTACCTAAGAGCTAAGACTGTGGGCTAATAAGAGTCTAAACAGAATTAGTTCTGGCTTTAACAGTTCGAGAGACCCAGGCTTTACAACTGCAAACAGAATTTCAAGTAGGTAGAAGGCCTGCTTTTCAAGGAATACAGCAACACTACAGCTGAAAACAAATGAGTTTCTACTAGAAATATTTTTATTTAGTAACAGCCACTTACATAAAAGTGACTAAAAAAACTACCACCAAGCAACACTGGACCAGGGCTTCTACCAACTGTGAAAGAGTGGATTTAAAAAATGTTCACAAATTACATCACCTCCCAATCCACAGTCACATAACAGAGCTACAAAATCAACAACATCTTTAATGTTAAAGCAAGAGGAATAGGACTGTCCCATAACTGAAATGGGCAATCCAAACACAGGCTGGCTTATGGATGAACACAGCACAAACACAACTATTAACTTTGATTTCAAGCATGATAGCTTGCCTGATTACTAAAGAACAAAGCAAATCTAAATAAAGGATGTGTTGGAACAGAAAACAAAACAAATTAAGGCAAAGTAAGCTGAAAAGATCTTATACCTAGAACTAAGCTTTGGATTTGAAAGAACAAAGGAAAACCAGAAGGAACTCATTTTTGCAAGCTACCCAATATACTAAGCCTATCAAAAACAGTATCTTGTAATACTAGAATTCAAACCATCAACATCTCATGTTACCAAAGCATGTGCTCAGTGCAGTGAGAAAGTGGTTTATATCCTTTTAAAAATAAAATGGTACAAATTCTTTCACCAAATTCTTCCACCAAAACCAAAACCTGCAGTTCTGAGGAGTGCTTGTTTCAAAATATGCTGTAAGGAAAAGTTAACTTCCCCCCTCACAAAATACTAAGCCTCCCAACACTAGCCTAACAGCATCAAAATACTCAAGCACTCCAGCTTTTTTAATATAGCGTAACAGTCTGAAAAATGTTCCTCGTACCCAAGTCATCTTTTTTGAGTGTCTACAGATTAGAGATTTGGTTTTCCAGTTTTGTTCCCTGGCCATCTCCACATGTCAGGTTTGCAAGCAATCTTCCACTTCCATTTTAAATCCTAGTTTCTCACTGCACACCATTTTCTGTGTAAATTATTTTTATCTGCATTTTAATGCCATGCTTTCTTGCAAACAGTTTTTATACTCGCCAAATACCAGAAGAGTACTAGCTATGAGGAAAGTAGTGAGAAGATGATTCTCTCAGACTTTCAGGAAAGCCAGAAGAGGGTCATCTGCTCTTCAGAGCACAAGATTAAGAAGAATAGTGCTCTCTCAGACTTAAGGAAAGCACCAGGAGCACCACAGCCTGTGCATGAACTAGTCATGGGCATGCAGACAAGATTTAGGCATGACTCAAAGTTCAGCCACTGACTCAACATTTTATTAAAACAGAATACCTAAAGAAAAAATATATTAAAAAAAAAAACTCAAAAAACCCAACACCCACGTTGTGGGGTTTTGGTTTGGTTGGTTCTGTGAACAAATGCAAGTTTCTCAGGATTTCACATAATGTTTCTCTTCCCAAGTTTTGCCTCAGGAGTGGTACTAATGTGAATTTCACTGGTGAATTTACATTCCCTCCTCTGTCCTTTTCACATCTCACTAGCTAACAGAGGTAGTGATTGTATCTGTTTTCTGCTGCAAAGTCAATTACAGTCCATATTTAATGAAAAACACATTTTTGGTGAAGCTGATTAAAAATCACATGCTTCAGACAACAGCATTTATATTTTAAAAGGAAGTTACGTTAAACTCATTAAAATGTACTGCGCATTTTGCAGTAAATTTGTGCCTTTACCAACACAAAATGACCAAGAAGTGAAGCACAGATTAAGACAAAATGAGCGTCCTCAGATTAAAGCGAGATACGAATTAACAAGGAAGTCACACAGATAAATACATGGACTTGTTGAAGAGCACTCGTGCCCCTTCTCAACGTATTTACAGTGCCCGAAGTTCACCCTGCTAGAAGGCACTTCGATTTAACTAAATCTGTCAAATCCTACTTCAGAACTTCGACATCAGGAAGCACTGTTTTCCACAGGGATACTCACTACCTAAATTCTCACAGAAGCGACCGAGCGGCCTGCCCCTGTGGACGGCAGTGAGCGATGCGCGGCCGGAGCAGCCCCGCCGCCCTGCTGGGGAGGCGGCGGCGGCTCTGCCTTCCCCGGGGCAGGCCCGGCGGGGAGCCCTGGCCTGGGCGGGCCGGGTGTCCTCGGGCTCCAGTCGTGAGCAGGCGACCAGGGGTGAGCTCCGTGTGTGTGGTTTGGGTGCTCCAAGCCCTGAGGCTTTGGCTGAGGCTGAGGAGGGGCTGTTAGAAGAGGCTGCTGGGGGTGCAGGCAGACGCTGCTGGGTGTTTCTGTTTGGGTTTTATTCTCTGGAGCATCTCTGTGGCGGGGAGAGGCTGAGAGGGAGGCCTGGGGCTGTTCGACTGGAGAGGAGAAGCCTCAGAGAGGAGCTCATCACTGCTGAGCGAGAGTTAAAGGGTCT
>JANHFX010011493.1:0-44274 GCA_027560015.1 Chloroceryle amazona
CCCAATCCACCTCACTACCTGATCATCCAGACCACACTGCCTCAGTTTAGCCAGAAGGATGCTGTGGGAGACAGTGTTAAATGCTTTACTGAAATCAAGATAAACCACATCCACTGCTCTACCATCATCTGTCCACCTGTTTACGTCGTCATAAAAGGTTATCAGGTTGGTCAAACATGACCTTCCCTTGGTAAAACCATGCTGACTGCTCCTAATGACCCCTTGATATGCCTAAGGATTGTCCCGAGGATAAATTGCTCCATTACCTGTCAGGGATGGAGGTGAGGCTGACCAGTCTATAGTTGCCAGGGTCCTCCTCCTTACCCCTTCTGAAAACTGGAGTGAAGTTTGCCCTCCTCCAGTCCCCAGGCACCTCTCCTGTCTGCCATGACTTACTGAGGATGGTGGGGAGTGATCTGACAATGACCTGTGCCAGCTCCCTCAGCACCTATGGGTGCATGCCATCAGGACGCATGGACTAATGGATGTCCAGCTTACTCAGCTGTTCTTTAACTCAGTCCTCAGCAAAGAGGGAAGACTCCTTTGTCATGCTATCCTCTGGTGCCTCAGATGTCAGGGGCTCCTGAGGACAGTCTCCAGCAGTACAGACAGAGACAAAGAAGCACTTAGTAACTCTGCCTTCTTTGTGTCCTCTGTCACCAGGGCACCCACCTCATTCAGCAGAGGACCTACACTGCCTCTTAACCTTAGCTTTTCCTGCAATATATTTAAGAAGACCTTTTTATTATCCTTGACCTCCCTTCCATCAAGGCCTTAGCCTTCCTAGTTACCTCCCTACATCCTCTGACAACAGTCCTATACTCCTCCCAGATGGTGAGCCAGCCCCTCCTTCCATGATCTGTAGACACTCTTCTTCCACTTAAGTTTGCTTAGCAGTTCCTTATGTAACCATGCAGGTCTCCTGCCCCCTTTCCTGATTTCCCACTTGCTGGAATGCACTGATCTTGAGCTTGGAAGAGGTCCTTAAATGTTAACCAACTATCATGAGCCCCTCTGTCCTCTAGTACCCTGTTCCATGAGATTTCACCCAGCAATTGTTTGAAAAGGACAAAGTTGGCCTTCCTGAAATCCAGGGTTGTAGTCCTTGATATCCTGTTTCTGCCAGACAAGATCTTGACCTCGACCATCTTGTGATCACTAAGGCTGCCCTCAACCCTCACTGCTTCAACCAGACCCTCCTAGTTGGTGAGGATAAGACCCAGCACTGCTCCCCTCCTGGTTGGCTTCTCCACCATTTGCATCAAGAAGTTATCATCAGTGCACTGGAGGAACCTCGTGGACTGTGGCTGGCTAGCTGAATAGCCCTTCCAGCAAATATCAGAATAGTTAAAATCCCCCATGAGAACCAGATTCTGTGATTGCGAGCCTGCTGTTAGCTGTCTAGCTAACAGCTTAA
This sequence comes from Chloroceryle amazona, assembly GCA_027560015.1. Classification (NCBI taxonomy): domain Eukaryota; kingdom Metazoa; phylum Chordata; class Aves; order Coraciiformes; family Cerylidae; genus Chloroceryle; species Chloroceryle amazona. Next base: position 1,418 of record JANHFX010011493.1, read on the forward strand.
GTAACTTTGTCTAGCTTAAGTAACTTTGGCAGCTCAGAAGTTATGTTTCTTTGTAAAACATAGCACATCCTACATTTTTTTAATAAATGAGTGTTAGTAATAATGATATAGCTATATTTTCTATTAGTGAAATACATCTGCTGTTCCTTTGAGAGTCTGAGTGACAGGCTTTTGTAAAAAGCACAACTAGGTGAGAGTATGCATAAATATGGGAGGTTACTAGCAGATAACTCAGGCATTTTGAATTCTACCAAGAGAAAGTCAAAGACAGTAATACATTTATATTAATTGTCTAGTCCTAGTGTGTGAGTAGGCTCAGTGTTCTTAGGAAATGAGGTAGTTTATTCTTAGGACAGCACCAGAGCTTCAGGAAGAACTATTGTCAGTTGTCCCTCCACTCTTGAAAGTCCATAGCTGTGAATGCAGATGAACAGGCTGAGTGTGTACAAGGGCACAAAAAGTTGTTACAAAAAGTGCCATATAAAGAAATTGATATCAGAAACGTGACAATCCTTGAGGACAGTAGAGAGATCATAGCAGGAATAGTATTGTACTTAACAATATTTGTTTCCTGTGCCATGGGCAGAATACTTTTGCTGTTACGTGCTCAGTGAGAGAGAAAATATGATCTTTTTGAGATCTTTCAGTTATAATAGAAAACTTCTGATTACCTGCTTTTATTCTTTTTTGGTTTTTTTTTAAATTTTATTTTATTTTATGTTTGTTTATGGGTTTGTTTTGTTTTCAGTCAAAATTTGTTTTCAGTCAAAATTTGCTCAATACAGCAAATATGCTAAAATTCAAATTAATTGTCTGCCTCATGGCAGAACACTTCGAACTTTTACTGTTCATCTGTTGTTTTTTTTTTTTTAATTATAAAGGCTCTTTAAAATCTGCCTTGGAAGTAGTCTGTAATAGATCTCCATTTTACCTAAGCAACTAGTCAAAGTTCAGGATTCATTGCATCGTCTACAGTAGGAGAGGAAATTGGTTAAATTAAATCAGGAGTTTCTAATGCAGTTTTGGTCGTTTATAAAAAGAGATTAAAAAAATTCATCCCAGAACACAAGATGACTTCTCTTTTATTTCGTATACCTTTTCTTCAGTTCACTATTTAATTCCCCAGGGGCTCTTCCCCCCCCCCCCCAATTCTAGCTTCTACAACCTGGCTTCTACACTTATCCATCATTATTTCTCCGCTTTGTCTCTCTTCTGGTAATTCTACTCACGCACTTGCAGATGAATTTAGAAATTCTCAGTGATGCTGTCATTCCATTTAGTCATATTCTTCAGCAGAATTTACATACCTTTGCTTGGCCATAGACAATTGGCTACTGCAGATACTTAAGTTTCAGAAAGCATCATTGTTTCTATAGTATTAAATGAAGGACACTGATTATGACCACTAGTTTCAACAGTATCTCAAGAAAAGTTTTCTTTACATTTCTACAGCTGATTTAGCAATTACAGCTGGGCTCACTAGTATGTGACTGTGACAAGTAATCCAGGTGCCTAAATAGAGCAGGCTCAAAGCACTAGCTCTATCATTATCAAACTTCTGGGAAGAAATGGTCTGTTTCACTTATCACTTTATCAGAAAATACCTTGGCACAGTTCCTAGCAGAGTGCCTTTCAAGTATTGTTAATAGTAAGAATGTGTAGATGTGTCTACTCACTATAAGGGGCAAATGGAAAGAGAGCCAAATTTGATTATGCAATGTGGACCACATCACTTGATGAAGAATTTTCTGTTTTGTTTTATTTAAACATATAGGTGTGAATATATAGCTATTATAAGTAACTCACTTAGGACTAGAAATGACAGCCTATATCTGTAAGATATAGTGCTATTCTCATCTTTTTCTTCTTTGGTTTAGCTACAGAAAGTGAAGCCTAGCTACTCAGTCTCTATATTTTCCACCCCACATGCAGAAGAATGTCGTAAAAAAACCCCAGACAGTATCTGTACTTAGGATTGTGCTAAACTGTAGAAAGCTAGCTAATGTGGGAGAGTCAAGTGTTTATGTCTGAAATGCCTTTTGAACAGAAATCTGTCATCCTGTTCACTGTATTTTTTTCTTCATTCCAATACTCAGATTTAGCCCTTGTGGAACTGTGGGACAGTACAGCACAAACACTTTATGTGCATGATCCTCTTTATCATAGTCCCTCTTCGAGTCCTGTCTACACTGTGAGCACTAAGACTAGCTAATCAGCTACCACATATTTTGATGGATCTGAAGTGATCAGTATCAAATTGACTAGCTAGCTGTCTGTGTTATCAGCCCTATAAAGCATATTTAACATGTGTCTACATGACAGACAGCATTTTAGGTAGCGTCAGGCTGAACTATCAATGTTAATTGTAAATATCCCCTGCTTAGCTAGAATTATATTGTAAAGGTAATGATGATATGAATTTCTGGCTCAGACATTTTGTTATGTCCATAATTTCTTTTGGCAGTGCTGATGTAACCATTGCTTCATATCTTCCTAGTCTACCTGCATGACATATCATCCCATTACTTACTTTCCACCCTTTACTTTGTACTTGGTGACATCAATCACCTATTCAGACAAAATTTATTATATTTAATTGAAAAGTCACTGTGGCATGTCTTATGAAGGAGCTTGTGGAAGTATAATAGATAAGGGACTTTCTATAATGAGAATTTAGACACCTTGCTCATATTTAGATGTTTCAGACAGCTACTGCTGAGCTCAGCTGATCAAACTAGGTGTTTATTGCCATTCAAGGTGTTATTAGTGTAGCTCTTCTGTTCTTCAGACATAGATAACAGGTTTTCAGCTGATGTTGTTTAGTGTCTAACAGCTCTGTGAAGATATCTCAGACATCTTTGGATACTGTAAATGTATAGATATATAAATAAGAGTTCCTAAATATAGAAGTTCTGAATATTACTCAGGTTGATTTCTGACTGTCCTTTGATTTAGCTTGCTTTATTTGGTTTTAAATGAATGATTTCCCCAAGATGTTTTTTGTTTTCTTCATTACTACTGCTTCTTTATGGATACTGTAATTTATATCTGCATATATTCACATGTGAAATAAACATCAAGATTATTTTATAAAACTGTGTAAATAAGCAGACACTTGTGAAAATATGGAAACACACCAATATGCTAATTAATGGGCAATCATATAAATATATATTAAAAAAAAATTTGCTTTATCTTCTAATTCAACTTTAAAGGGAACTATGCTGACTGCAAAGAATTTTTCCCATAAAGAGAATCAGCAAGTGAAGTATCAGCAAGTTATATGTGAACTAGAATAATTTTGTGGCTAACACAAATGTAGCTAATCAATATGCTAAGTTCTGAACCTTAATACTAGGTGAACGTACCTTGTTTTGTGCATGCTTATACAAATACAGTGACTTTTTTACTGTGACAGATTAAAAAAAAAAAGAAAAAGGTAGGGGGAAAAGAGCATCATCTTTCTTTGGGTTAGTTGCATTTCCTCATGATTCTACTGAGTGATGGAAGTTTCATATAAAGATCAATGACACTGAAAACTGGTTTATAACTCATTTTGACAGCTAGCATGGTTTCCGAATTGCTCTGCTGTAATCAACCCTGTCTTCCTTGGTTAGCAAACATTATCCCAATTACAGCTATGCCAGATATAGGTGGAACAGATGCTCCTCATAACCAACAACTATTTTTTAACTGCAGATTTATAAATATAAGAACATTGATTGCCAATTCAAAGTGCATCACATCAATGGTTAAACTAGAAGATAGAAAAATGTTTGTTAAACTATGATGTGGTGTCATCAAAGCCAAATTCTTTATTGATGTTTCTGGAGAAACAGGATTACAGTGATGGGCCTGTGTAAAGATTCAGCTAAAAGGTAGAGGAAATCCTGACAGAAACCATTCAGATAGGATTTCAGTTCTAGTTATCTCTGAAGGAGAAAGATACATTAAATAGAACAGTTACAGTAGATGTAGAGTTATGAAATAAATTAATGCCCACTGAACAGAATATACATGCAATTTCCACAGAAGTTAATCATGAGCAACTTAACAAAGCTGTTAATGAAATTACACATGTGAAAAAAAAAAAAAAGTAGAACTTACATTCTTGGTTCTATGAATGCTGCCCTTTGGGCACTAGCAAAAGTTTATTAATAAATACTTTCAGAGGGAAGAAAAACATTTCCTGTGGAACTGTAATAACAGTTGTACCACATCTCTAGCCCAGTATCATGTGTTTAATGGTGGATGTGTAGGAAAGAGAATAAGAAAACAGCTGTCTGCTGTCTATGTAAGTTCTTAAAATATTTTCTTTTTCTACATAATACTGGTATGGCCACAAATACGTTGTTCAAGATTGTTATTCAGAATTGAGGTAAAAGTAAATGTTTCTTTGCTGGGTGAAGCAATTAAAAAAGAGATTATAAAACTATAGAGGTTTAAGAAGAAAAAGAGGGGGAAATGCTTGTATGTCAAATTTATCACAGTTAAACTATTTTCTTTTTTATTTCTATAATATTCTTTTTCTTAATACCTTCTCACATCTTGTCCATCATTATGGTATCAGGTTCCAAAATTGCTGCCTACCTTCTTGCTCAATATTGATGAAGGGGACATTTTCTGCAGGGTTCATGGATAGGCCTTATCAAGGCAGCCTTCTGGATTTGTCCTTTTCAACAATGTTGAAACAAAGGTGGCATATGTGGTCTGAAGTCATCTTCACCATGTCACTCTCTGAGAAGAGCAGGAGGATCAACCACTCACTTCTGAATCTTTGGCCTGACAGTAGGGCTTGTTTTTCTACTGGTTCATCCCATCATTGCAACAGCAGCAGGATCAGGCAAGCTCCTCTCTGCTGAAATAGTAGCACCTTGAGAAGGAGCTGCTGCAGTGGCTGGAAAGTAGAGACACATTTCTGCGAGAGGAGGGGCCAGTGGAAATACTTGTGGAGAAAGTAGCTAGCTGGCAGGCAGTATGCTTGTTGTTCAATCAAGGATATTTTGGGTTTAAGAGCAAATAGAAGGAATACAGCCACTGGCTTTTAAGGTTGAGAGATGATCTGAACTGGATGTAAGTTATGGGGTGATCACTATTAAACTCCTCTACTGTCCCTCGCCTTGCCTTTTTAACTCTGCAGTGTTCTACATTTTGCTTTTTTATAAGACTTTTAGAGTGAAAGTTCCTTACCATATGTTTTAATTTTTACTGTTGTACATGGTAGAACTGATTGTTAGTACCTTGCAAGCAAGAGCATTGCATTTTTCTCTGAAGTTTCATTTAAATATAAATCTGAGCTGCACTGCATTACCGATTCTTACTTTCCTTGTCTTTTATAATTTTGCTTTTGCATTATGTTTCATATCGTTAATATGAAATATACCATATTGCTATCAGTGTGCCCAGGTGGCCAAGAAGGCCAACAGCATCCTGGCTTGTATTAGAAACTGTGTGTCCAGCAGGACCAGGGTGGTGATTTTCCCTCTGTACTTGTCATTGGTGAGGCCACGCCACTAGTACTGTTCAGTTTGGGGCACCTCAATACAAGAAAGATATTGAGGTGCTGTAGTGGGTCCAGAAAAGAGCAACTAATCTAGTGAAGGGCCTGAAGAACAAATCTTATGAAGAGCACCTGAGGGAACTGGGGCTGTTTAGTCTGAGGAAAAGGCGGCTGAGGGGAGACCTTGTCACTTTCTACAACTACCTGAAAGGATGTTGTAGAGAGGTAGGCACTGGTCTCTTGTCACAAGTAACTAGTGACAGAACAAGAGGGAATGGCCTCAAGCTGCACTAGAGATTTAAACTGGACATTAGAAAAAATTTTTTCACTGAAAGGGTTGTCAGGAATTGGAACAGGATGTCCAGGGAGGCAGTTGAGTCACCATCCCTATATGTGTTCAAAAGCTGTAAGGATGTTGTTCTTGGGGATATGGCTTAGTGGTGGTCTTGGTAGAGCAGGGTTGGACTCCGTGATCTTAAAGGTCTTTTCCAGTCTAAATAATTCTGTGATACTATGATATAATTCCATCCCAGATCCAAAGGTTTTCAAATCCCTGTTGGTACCTGACACTCCTTTTGCCACTATCATCCTTAAAAATATTGTATTGACTTCTCTTTACCCCACTGAAGCATGCTTCTCTCATCTCTTTCTGTGCCTACAAACCTGTATGACCATTTCCATACTCCTCATTCCTTAGTGACAGTTTCAAACCCCTCCACTTATATTTCCAAACCTTACTCCTCTGTAAACTGCCAATGACACAATATTGAATTTTACACCTCTGGGATGAAGATGAAGTATTTTTCACAGAATGCTGAAAGATCAAGAAGGTTATACTTCCCTATCTATGACCATTTTTAATTTTTTTTTCCTTCTGTATTTTAAGCATGACCAGATGTGCATTTTGAATGTTGTTAGCTCCTTCCTTGGCTGAAACACTGTGAGTGACAATATGAATACTTCTGTTTTGTTTAAATTAAATGACACAGATTCATTTGAATCTTTTCCATGTTTTTGTCTGCACTGATTTCAGTAGCTGTAGTGTAAAGAAAAAGCCACAAAACACATGTACAAAGAATAATTCATCTTAGATGATGAAAATGAATCTTTTGAAGAATTCAGTCAGGCTTATATGCTCTGATCATTACTTTTGCTTGTGTGTGTGGTGATGGTGGGGAAACTATCTTAGTTTTTTCACTGCTTCATGTTACATTATTTATATATTGCCTAGTATAAGAAATTCCATTAGTCACAGCAGTATTCTGGGTTCTATTGCAGTACAGGAGCAATTAAAACATTTAGAAGTGAAACTGTAAAAATTTCTTTTACTGCTTTGCTTGTTTGTCTTTGAAAAATTTAGTAAAGAGATCTTGGTGCAGACATCGTAAACTCTGTGTTTATAATAACTTAAGAGGAAAGACTTTAGCCTTCATAATCTACAGAAATGCATTAACATGAAAAAAAAGATGACACTGTAAAGGTTGCATTAGACTTCAGTGGAATGTAGTTATCCACTTTATTGTATATATCACCTCTTACCTAAGAAATGTAGTTCTACTTCAATGACCTCTTGACATAAATGAGGATTTTAAAATTCTAGAATGATGAGAAGATCTGCTGAAAGAGCCTGTGAATAACAGTTCTCATCATCAGTGAATATTCTCCAACATCTGATAGTGATATAGTTGAAACTCTCTTCTGGGAATTCTGATTCACAGTGCAGAGAGATGGCACATTTATTTAACTCTTACATAATAATGTCACAGAGTTGCTGTAGTTGAAGCTCTAAAAGCATTTCCATATTTTTTTCTTTTCTCCTTTTCAACACTGAGTTTAAAAAAAAAAAAAGGGGGTAGGGGGCAAGACATGATGGTGTAGAATTTCACACAAAAACTCACAGAGAATGTATCATACTTTATGGTTAAATATAAAACATTTTCTGCAAAAAATATCCACACAGTCTAAAAGAATGGGGAAGAGTTTAGTTACCCTGCAAAAATAATTCTTATGTCTACTTTGCATGTATGACTTAATATTTTTAGTGTACAGGTATTTAAACTGTTATTAGCCAAAAATCCAGTGATAGCTACATGCAGGAAATGTTAAGAAATACGAAGATACATAGTAATGACACATCAAAATATGCTGTACTACTGAGATAAGAATTTAAAGAATTTGCTGCAAACTTGTATGACATTTTAAATAGCATTTTAGGAGGTTTAATAAAATTGAATCTGTAAATAAGAGTTGAACATTGAATTCTAATGCTGCCATTTTCTGAACTAGTATACACACCAAACTAGTTATTTACTATTAGTTGACTGATTGTGTTCTACTCTCTGTCAGCTTGTAACATTATCGTGAAGTTTTAAACAACAGCTGTCAGAACAGGTTAGGAATGTGTCATAAGATGTGTTGGGATAGCACTCAGGCTATGCACACAAATCTTGAGAATGAGTGTGGGCTCAAATAAAATATATCTTTTGGCTACATTTAACATATTAAATCAACAACCAGGTGATCTTCAGAGAATATCTTTATAGGAAACTTAAGTGTGTAGTATTATTTAGTACAGATCCTCACTATGCTAGTTATCTGCGGTTTGAAATGGGTTAGGCCCATAGTGTCTGATGCAAATAGGTGTATGTCTTCTTCCATACTGTCCTACACCTGAGGAGGAATAACACCATGCACCGGCACATGTTAAAGGTTGACCTGCTGGAAAGCAGCGAGGGACGGGGAAATACTAGAGAGAGTCCAATGGAAGGCTATGAGGATGGTTGAGGGACTGGGACATCTCCCAGATGTTCCTGAGAGCCATGGGACTGTTTAGCCTGGAGAAGACTTAGACGGGATCTTATTATTGTTTACAAATATCTGAAGGGTGGGTGTCAAGTAGAAGTGGCCAGTCACTGAAGACAGTGGTGCCCTGTCATAGGACAAGGAGTAACGGCAGTATGGTGAAAAACAGGATGTTCTACCTCATTGTGAGGGAAACTTTTTACTGTGAGAGTGACAGAACACTGAACAGGCTATCCAGAGAGGCTGCGAAGTATCCGTCTCTAGAGACTTTCAACACCCACCTGGATATGTTCCTGTGTGGCCAGCTCTAGGTGATCCTGCACTGGCAGGGTGTTGGATTCGATGATCTCCAGAGGTTCCTTCAAACACCTACAACTCTTATGATTCTATGAATCTTTGATTCCAGGGACCTCTGTGGTAACATGGGTGTCTCCAAGGAGCTTTGGTATCTAATATTAACTAGATGGAATTTGCAGGTAGCTTGGACTACTGACTTGAAACTATTTTCCTAACTTAACATTATATAAATGCAATCTGTGATGGAAAGCGTTTATTCTCTGGGGCAATAATGAGCCATACTGCAGCACAGTATTTTGCAGTTGCTGAACTGCCAGAGTTGTGTATCTCTGTAGGAACAGTTAATATTATGACTATGGTCACTTGGGACCATTCAAGGTTTTAAGTGTGGAATTCCTAACTATCTAACTTAATTGAATTTCAGCTTGGACACACAGAATTCAACATGCTGTGTGTTAAATCATGACCTCCTAAGCTAAATGCAATTTCATGTGTGAATATTTAGCTGATCTAAAGTTGAAATGATCTCTTCTATACCAAAGTACCAGTATCTCCCAACTTGTATCCTTCTGGAGTTTAACAGAACAAAAAATAAGATAAGAATGCATGTTGTCAATTGTTCCCAGTCTAGCAAAAGCAGCTGCTGAAGGACAAAGTTGAGCAAAGATGAATATAAGGGCATACTCATGGTTATTCTATATAATAATGCTATACTTCTATGGAAATCAGCTCTCCATTACCCTATTTCTGTGTTTCTTCTGTTGCTTTTTCTTTTTTTTTTCTTTTCTTCTTTTTTTTTTTTTTTTTTTTCCTGAATACTGAAATGTTGCTTAGCAGCTCAGCCTGTTTTGGCTATCCCGGGAAATATGTTCAGATCTTCCACTCATACAGATAGGACGTTCCTGGAAAATATTGCATAGAAGATAAGCTTATCATGTAAAAAATTAATACATAAAGTGAGAATGGTTCAAGGGGCCGTGACTTTGGAGACCTAATGGGTCTTTTCCATCAGCAGTGTGGAACTAGAATATTTCTCCTCACTACAGTACAAGGCCAGTTATGTGAATCTGTTATTGATATAGATCATTAAAACAAAACCAAAACACAATAAGAAAACATGAACTCCCTAGCATTGATCAGCATTTTCATTTAAGGAAAATATTTTTGAAGAGAAACTATGAGACACAGTGACATTCACTACTTAAGAGTGTTTTAAAACTGTTAGCTTTCCATCTGCTAAGTATTATTCCTATCAAGAAATACTTCTTTGGTCAATGTGAGCTATCTTCTGCTATTTATATTATTCAATATCACTGTTAATTTAAGCATAACGGTAGAAACACAATTATTTACTGTTGTCTTTTGGATTACTTTACCACTGTAATACAGAAGATTATACATAATCAGTTCCACCTGGAAAAACCTCTGTGCTTCATCAAGGAGAAACTCACAAATTAATTTTACCTGTTGTTTATATGGTTTATGAAAAAATCAGTTAAAGTGAATATAATTATCATTCCCATTAATGCTTATAATGTGTTTTTTTTGTAAGGAAAACTATTTTCACATCAAAATTTCAATAATTACGTGGAAGGAATATATATTTATTTTTGTGCAATCTAGAGTGTATTTGGGGCATTGTATGTGAAAAATTTAAGTTTTGGGTTTGGTTGTTTGGTTTTATTTTTACTATTATATATATTTTTTTTAAATATAAGAAGAAAGATATAAGTAAGAAAAATATATTAACTTAGCAGAAATATTACTATAATGAACATGTGAATATACTGCAATGCTGGCTGTTAACATCTTGATCAGTTTTTCACAGTTTTTTTTGAATTGTATATCATTAAGTTAGTAATTCTGAAAGTTATTTGAACATGTAAATAGATGTCTAAATAAGAACTTAGAAAATTAACATATTTTTTTCCAGATCCTCAAGGAACAGTGTGACTGTTCACAATAACTGTCTTCCTATGTCATCTCTTCTAACCTCTGCCTCATTTTTCAGACAGTTTATGTTTGGATGCCCATTCTTAAATTGTTTTTGGTGACAATCTGTTTCAACAAAGTCTAAAGAAAATAAAAGCTTCATTTCAATTTTCTCTTCCTTACAAAAATGATTGGTTAAAGGGATGTTTTTTGATGTATTAGTATGACAAGTTTTTAATTTCAGACTTTTTTTTGTATTGAAACTTTTGAAAACTGTTAATGGAAATCTCAGTGAAAATTCATTGCACAGACACTTTAATATCCTTTCCATCTTTAGTTCATTAAAGCCTGTTAAATATTCCATATTTTATCATAATACTAACCCTTATATAACCATTCATTGTTTAGCATAACAACAGCAGATTTAATTTTCTATTTTTTTGAGTTTATGGGTTACTTTTATAACATTTGTAATGGTGAGAGACCCACAGAACTGTGTTTGGTTCGTAGAAATAATCCAAATGTTGTCTTAGGTTGTGCACAGTGCTACATAGTGCTGGCTGTTCTACAGCACTGGAACCTCAAGGATGGCCAAGATCTCGCTCTTCTTGCAGTCTTTTCAGTTATAGTAAGTGAAGATTTGGTGTAATTTAAGTTCTAGTTTTAGACATCTGGAGTTATACTCCAGATTTTTATTAACACATTTTTGCTAAGCAAAACTGGCAAACCTTTTAATGTGTCAGTTTTAACATCTTCTGCCATAGAAGATGTAATGTACTACTCAGAACCATGGAATTTTACCCTTTTCTGTTAGGAAAACAGTCACATTTTTTCCCATTACAATCACTACACACGCACAGAGGATTTAAAGTAAAAAGTGAGGCACAATATAGTTCCCTAATACCTTACTGAATTCTTTTCACTAAGATGGCTGAATAGTTCAAAACAGCAGTTACCTTGAAAATAAATGACTGTGTTGAAAGGAGAATTAATTAATTTAGATAAACTAAATAAACTCTGTGAACTGACTAATGTAGCGGAAATTACTGGTTGCTGATACTGCTGCTTTAATTATTAAGTCTGCATTAATTAATTTCTAAGATACCTTTTTTGAAAACCACAGTTTGACCAACATTCAGAGTATAAAACATTCCAGGATCCAAATTTTGCTTAGTAACACTTTTGCAAAGGCTGGAAATGAGTTTTCATAAAACTAGATGTAATGAACATTAAAAAAAAAAAAAGTGTCAGTTTCAATAAACAACATAGATCCAAATAATTGTGTGGTGCTCGCTTGACCACAAACTGAGAAACAGAATTTGTTTGTGCCAACCTATTTCTTTCACAGAAGGAGCTAGACTTTTTGTTAATTGTCAATATGGTTCTGAATATAAAAGGAGCGTAAAGTCTCCTTGAGAGCTGCGATAAAATAAGTGATTATAGGTACCCGTGACTTTGCACAGCTACTGGACACAGCAAGATTCATTCAGTGATGACCCACTGTGAGATCTGAACCTCAATGAACTTGAGCTCTTTGTGCTCTGTGCTTCATATTCCTCAGCATGTCTGTTTTGCTGGTAGTGGATTTTCAAAATTATTCATTTATTTTTGAAACCTTGAAAGATTACTGGATTTCATCCAAAATAATTTCTCAACAGTAGATTTTGTAACCCTTTCACTGTATGTATCGAAGCAGTGATTTATGGTCCCAAACGGATGAGAATGGATGTCTGCCAACATTATTGATGATTCTTATACATCAGGACACAAGCAGCATAAAATTTATCTCATAGAATCATAGAGTGGTTTGGGTTGGAAGGGACATTAAACATCATCTAGTTTCAACTCCCCAGCCATAGGTAAGGACACCTTTCACTAGGCCAGGTTGCTCAAGGCCACCAGACTTTTCAGGCATGATTTGCCCTTGGTGAAGCCATGTTGGTTGCCACCAACCACTTCCTCATTTTCCATGTGCCGTAGCAAAGTCTGCAGGAGGATCTGCTCCATGATCTTGCCAGACACAGAGGTAGACTGACTGGCCTATAGTTGCCTGGGTCCTTTTTTTTACCCTTTTTGAAAATGGGAGTGATGTTTCCTCTTTTCCTGTCAGTGGGAACTTTACCAGACTGCCATGACTTCTCAAATATGATGGAAAATGTCTTAGCAACTTGGTCTGTCAGTTCTCTCAGGACCTGAGGATGAATCTTGTCTGGTTTCACTTCACTTACAGTGGGCAGATCTTCCTTCTCCATGTCTCTGCCTTTGGCTTCAGCAACTTCTATTTATGCGATACTTTGTTCCCTAACACTTATCCTGTGTGAAGGACAGTTTCAGATATTTCAATGATTTAAGTACTTATTACATATTTCTCTTTGGGAATGCTCAGCAGGGATTTTACTATCTTACTTTAAAAAGACAGAAAGGAAGGTATTATATATTTAAGAATGTCTGTCTTAGTGATTAGTTCCATAAATTGCTGAAATTTACAGCCAGAAAGTTTACATCTGCTGCATCACACAGAAGACAACAGTAACATCAGTACAGTAACTAAAAGACAAATTCTCATAAGGATTTGGTTTTCTAATCCCGCATCATTTTATTTCATTCTTACAATGAAAACACCTATAGCAATAATTTCTCCTGACAAGCTGAAAGGCATCAAACAGAGTACGAGTTTAATAAAACACTTTAATTGCCATCTTTACTATACTTTCACCATGTATCAACACCTCTTATGAACATCTTAATCAAACTTGCTTTTTCCTTGTTTTCACTTGAAGCAAATTTAAATGTTCTGGAGAACTCTACATACAGCTTCAAGAACCAGGAAAGAATGTCTTTGAGAAAAACAGAGACAAAACAGCTGTAACAAAACCCCTTACCAACACTTAATGTGGTGTACTCAAATTAAAAATATTTAAGAGCAGAACAAACTTCAACAGAAACTGTTGAAAGCAAGCTTTTCTGCACTAAAGTTGCTTTATCAGTATATTCCTTCTGAGACTGTCTACAAGAAAATTCCCTGTAGGCCAAATCCCTGTTCAATTAAAAAAACACAAACAACAAACAAACGCCAAACAAACAAAAAAACAACCACAAAGCCTAGATTTAAAAAGAAAAAATACTTTTCATTTCATTGTCATATTAAGAGCTATTTCTCATAAAAATCTGGATAAATAAATGGCATCTTTAATAACATTACTGACAGCACAAGTAGTTTTAAAAATGTCACCTTCCGTCTTTCTCCTAGGGATTAGCTTCGTAGTTTTCTGCTCATCATGCTGCTAGCATGGTGATCCTTCCTTCAAGTGTTTTAGATTTCCAGGACATTGCACAGGGAGCACAGGCATGTTGCTCCAATGGGTGGATTCTCCTCTGGGAGTGAGTCATTATAAAGCTCAGTGTTACAGCTCCCATGTCATTTTTCAGGTCTAGCACTGAGATTGTTAGAACTGAATGCTTGAGAAATTAACATTGGTACTCACACTACAAGAGCCTCACACAACATCAGCATTACCATTACAGCCTAAGTACTGTATGCTTAGTTTCATCTCAGAAAGAATTTTTAATGCCATGTTATTCTCATCCCCTGAATGTAGAGGTTTTACAAAGGAAAGATTGGCACATTCTTAATCATGACAATGCAAGCATCCTGCTGCACAAGCTACTGAGGCTGATGGAAGGAAACAGTTTAAAATTCTACACAGAGCCTGGTATTTCCCAAAAGCAGTGTTGTGGTGGGTTGTGCTTGGCTGGCTGCCATATGCCCACTCAGCTGCTCTCTCTCACTCCCCCTCTTCAACAGAGCAAGGGGATAAAGTAAGAGGAAAAGCTCATGGGTCAAGATAGAGACAGAGAGATACAAGAATCACAGAATCGCAGAATGGTTTGAGTTGAAGGGGACCTTACTCCTACTCTTCTTCCCAGTTTCAACTTCACTCTTTTATTCCTGAATCGTCTACCTCCTCCTCTCAAGCAGTGCCGGAGGATGGTGAATGGGGGGTTGTGGTCAACCCATAACAGTTGCACCAACCCATAACAGTTGCACCTTCCTCCTCACACTATTTCCCTACACCAACACGGGTCTTCCCCATGGGCTGCAGTGTGGATATCTGCTCCATAGGCTTCAGGGGAATGGCTTGAGCTGGAAGGGACTTTTAAAGGTCATCTAGTTCCCTTGCTGTGGACAGGGTCATCTTCTACTAAATCAGGTTTCTGAAAACATCTCCAATATGACCTTGAATGCTTCCAGAAATCATGCATCCTCAGCTTTCCTGAGCAATCTGTTGCAGTGTCTCACCCCTTTTTCTGAGGTTCATGTTGACCAACTTCTCAAGACTGTTAAGGTCCCTCTGGTTAGCATCTCTTCCATCAAGCATATCAACTGCACCATTCAGCTTGGTGTCATCCACAAATTTGCTGAGGGTGCACTCAATCTCACTGCCTATGTCATTAATACAGATTTTAACCAGTACCCATCTCAGTACAGGCTGCTGAGGGACATCACTTATTACTGATCTTGATTTGGACACAGAGCCATTGACTGCAGCTCTTTGGGTGGGGCCATCCAGACAATTCCTTATCCATCAAATGGTCCATCCATCAACCTCATATGTCTCCGATTTAGCAACAAGGATGTTGTGTGGGACCTTATCAAATGCCTTACAGAAGTCCAGGTAGATTACATCAATTACTCTTGCCTTATCCACCAATGCAGTCATTCCATTGTAGGAGGTCACCAGATTAGTCAGGCGCAATTTGTCCTTAGTGAAGCCATGTTGGCTGTCTCCAGTAACATCTCTGGCATCTATATAACATGATGTAACTTTCATCAGAATCTCTGCTCCTTCTTTCTGGTCACATGACTGTTTCTCAGATATTTTTTCCCTTCCTCACACTTTTCTGCATTTTCTTAAGTACATTTTCCTTGGGACACCAGCACGTTGGCTGCTCAATTCCACTGTGCCTGTGTGGTCAAAGAGTCAACAAACATATATTCTACTCAAGATGCTCATATCTATCATAGATATTATTTCTCTGCTTTTCCTACTTATCTCTCTTTTTTTTTTTGATGATGATATCAGGTGGGTGTTTATTTTCCTCCTTTCATGTAGACATCTATGGTTTTGCTATCCTCCAGAAAATGCTGTTACTAGAAGATTTTGCTCCAATGTGCCTTATAGTCACATAAATCTTTCAAATTATATCATGTTAAAAAGTTAAAATGTAGATTTAAAACTAAGGTGGCTCTTTTGAACAAGATTAAATTTTAGTTATGAAAATAATATATTTCAGAAAGTTGCAGTCTATCCAGAAAAAAATCAATGTTAATCAAATTAAAAGAAATTTTAAATGTTTAATCAAATTAAAAGAAAACCACCTTTGTTTTCTTTTAATTCAAGTAAAATATTTAGTTCAATTAGGAAAATTTTGTATGTGTAATAAAAAAAGAAAATTATAATAAATTTTAATAAACAATCAGTGTAAAACTTTAATTTTGAAACATAAAGCAAAACACAACATAGTTATATTTCTGCTGGTGAACATATGGTTTATGCCCAAATTTAAAAGAAATCAGATTTTTATCACCTTCTCCCAAGCTTTAGACACAACAATCTTTTCTAGCCTTGTAAGGCTAGCTCTTACAGTGTAAGAACTACAGTGGTTTTAATAGGTGTCCCTCATCTATCTAAAGCTTGCAGGCACATGAATCCATAAGAAAGATAAACCTGATCCTAAGAAATGGTTCCTGGAATTCCCCAGTACCATATAGATATAACTATCATCTGCATTTCCAAGGGTGCAGCCTGTTTCAACTTGCAGAGCTCTAGCTTAGAAAATGGTGCCATAGGCATTTTATGTGATACTTTTTTTGTGTGTGTGTGTGTGTGGTTTTTTGTTTGTTTGTTTGTTTGTTTTTTTCCTGCTTACCCTTTACTATTAGTCCAGTGGAAATGAGATAATTGGTATTTTTAATATTATTTCCCTTTCCTACACATTTTAATCTGTACTTTACTGTATGTAGGATTAGGTTCTTTTAGGTACAGGAACATAGCAACTTGCAATTTCCGAGATGGAAATTTAGAACAGCCGAGTTTCTGCTCTTTGCTTCCTGGTACAAGAAAAGGCATTTGTAGATCAAGCAAGCAGCAGATGGAGAACAATTGGAGTATATAATTATTCAGCCTGGGCTCCTTTTAAATGGGTAGGCTGATCTCTATCTATTTGGCTGGGAAGTCAGAGGAATAGAGTGGCACATGGTAGATAAACCTTCCAAAGATTCTTTAAAATAAATCTAGGCAAATATGTGAGATAACTTCATCAGTTACCAAGGTCTCTTTTTCTGTGAACTCTAAAATCTGGCAAGTCACTGTCAGTCTGTTTTTGAAGGTTGAGATTAATACACAGCCTATCCAAACAATTCTGTATTAATAAACTACATTGATTTCAGTATGTTACCTGAGGACTCCATCTGGTGACTCTCCTTTACTTTGCCAGATTTTGAAAAGCTGCTGCCTTACTGTGATTTATTGCCAAAATATAAAATCCACCCCAGGAAAGTATTAGCACATTGTGATTCTTGCTCTGTGGACGTGAATAATTGAATCATGCGACTTTTTTGAAGCTGCCTTCATAGGAGCATTACATTTTGTAAGCTGACAGCTAACAGTAAGACTACATGCCAAAATCAGTGTCTAAAGGGCTATGAATATTTTCATTAATTATTCAAGATTAAATGGACATATGAAGAAAAATACATAGGACATCAAAACAGGAGTGATGAAGTATCATGGGGGAAAAAAATGCCAATCAGAAGAATTTAAATAGCAATAAAATGTGAAATCAAAAACAAATAGAAGACCTCGAAATACGTCAGAAGGCAAATAGGAAGCATTGTACTTTCTTAACATATTTAAATCATCTCCTGAAACTACACAGTCAAATCAGAAATTACTCATATATTTACCCTACAAAAGGTTTCATAGCAAAGGAAGACCAATAGGCCAGAGAAAAGTGGATAGAGCATTTATTTCTACTAAGAAAAACAGAGATTAGCATTATAGCTGCATGTAATTAAATTTACTTTTGTTTAGAAAATTAATACTAATAACCAAAATTGATTTAATGATGGAAGAAATTTGTAAGACTTACTGAGGTTTTTATTGTGGTAAAATATAGAAAAAAATCAGGACTAAAACTAGCAATTTTAAGTGAAAAAAAAAGGAGTAAGAAGAGCAGTTGAGCAGGTATGAAACTGTACTTGAAGTGTTACATACTTCCTCCAAATTGAGTTTCCATCTTCCACCTTATCTGAAATTTCAGAAGTTCATTCTCTGCAATGAAATCTATGAAAGAAAAATCTAAAATCTCACTGTTTCCTTAACTCGTGTTACTTGGATTTCTAAATACTTCTGCTGATCTCAGTAATAATTCAGATTAAAAATGTACAAGCAAAAAATAATTATACAATGTAAATTCATCTTATGTGCAATTAATCCCTTTACCTTTTAATATCTTGACTAAAATAATGTTGATAAAAAATATTCAAGCTTATGAAACAGATTGCCAAAAGTGCATTGGTTCTTAAAGTCATTCCAAAAATACGAAGCAAGATAAATCTTTCACATTCATTCTAGAAAAAGTCTACAGTAACATAGTACAAATGATTAAGCAAAATTAGATAATTAACTCCTAAATTATGAGTCAAATATACTTACAAAATACCTATTATTTTGTACAATATGTACTAATTTTACAACATTCCTAGGATCTCACTATTTGTGCACATCACCATTTCTTGGGGTGAAAAATAGATTTCATACCCACAGTTTTAAAAAAAATCTTTCCTGAAAAGTGACTCTCTTTTTGAGGGGTTGGGGGTTCAGATATGAACGGAGATGGTCTATAATCATAATGAATTTTGATCTTTTGTTTACTTCTGAACTTTACTTCATTTTAGAGATCCTATTTTCCACAATTAAATACAAAGCTTCAGCTCAATAAATAAACAAGAATTCACATGTAAATAGCAAATCTGTATCTCACTAGAAGGCAGCAAAATCGTGATCTACATTATTTTATATTTTCTTTCTATGAGGAACGGGTTTTATTTTGCTTCAGCCAAGCTGACATGGGTGAATATACACACCCACCATTGCACACAGGCATGTTGGCAGATACAGAACTGCACATTCAGACATGCATTGGGAAGAGCTCTAAACAAGAGTAACAGATGATAATATGCTATCCTTTCAAGTCAAAATACTGTCTTTTTTTTAAGTAACCTTAATAAAGTGATTACATCTGCTATATATTTAATAGTCTTTACTACAATCAGTATGTCTAGAATTCGTATCCCATGTGCATTAATTATAATTACCAGTGTGTAAGAATTGTTCTACCAGAATTAAAATTCAATTAACTGGATTTTATATATTAAATACACTGTGGAGTAGGTAGAATGTATACAGTAGAAATAAGTTATTCTTAGAATATTAGTAGGCAAAGGGAGAGATGCTCATAAATAAACATGAAAAGTTCATCTCAAACAGTTGCCTATCCATGATTACAACAGACAGTGAGAATTTTTTTAGTGATTATTGAATTTGATCTGATTTTTTTTTACAAAAGAAAAAGAATAAGAAAAAGAAAAAAGAGACTCATTTTTTTCTAGCCAGAATCATTAATAATCTACATAGGTGCATTACATACTATGTTACTCCAGCTGTACTAACAGGAGGATGGAGTAATTTCAGCCTGTTGTGAATAGTTCACTTCTGGTGATTTTGGTGTAAGTTTATAATTCAGAAAACTGCAATAGAGCATTGAAAGAATGACAATAAAATAAAGTTATCTTAAATTTCATTCTACTAAGGCCTGAGGTTAAATTGGCTCATAGGTAGCAGAAGATACAGGATTTAGAGCAGAGCTGTTACATGAGAGTCAAGAAAATATGTGATTAATGATTCATGAAAATGGCAGATGATTGTTATTCAGTCTTCTGTTAAAAATGGACTGTATAAAAGAAGCAGTAGCCAGTGTGAAGTAGCTGTACTAAGTACATAACATGCAGTTAAAAGCATTCATCCACATTTTTAAACACACCTTGTGGATATACCTGTTATTGATACTATCACAATGTAATGTTAATATGAACAAAGTTATCTGTGACCTCTGCTTGGAGAGGAAAAGGAAGTGTACCTATTGACTCTGATTTCTGATTCTTCAGCTGATGGAACTCATGGATCTACATCCTGTGCTGTCGAGATGGAAGAGAAGGGTTTGAATACAGCTTATTAACTGTACCATAGCATATTTGTATTTATTCTGTGTTTAACTCTCTGACATTTCAGTCATCCTGTACTTCAACTACACTAACACTCTGAAATTGGTAAAGGAAGAATATTGGAGTGGAAATGAAAAAAAGAGAAGTAACACTGCCATATTTTCTCTTGTTGCTATGGTTATAGCTAGAGAAGGTAACATCTTGATGTCTATGGAGGAGGCATAAAACTAGCCATGTGGAGGTTAAAGCTAGAAGAAGACAAGTAGAATCAATCGTCTGTCACACTAGGTAAAGAGGAACAGAGATTACTATGTCAGTCACTGTCTCCCTTTTATTTATATAGAATTTTGTAATACATGTATTTCTCTTACAAGAGTCTGTGTATATACAGATGATAAAAAAGCTTCAGGACAAGGAGAAAGTTGTTTTTCTCAAAGACACCTGAAGGTGACTTTACATATGTACTATTTATGAAAACAAACAAGCAAACAAAAACAAGGATCCCTATTGATTTCTGGTAGGGATCTTCCTGTTGAATGATAGAACTACGCAGACACACTTCTTGCAGCACAGTCCATATATATAATCTTGCTTTGGTTCTCATTCTGCTATCTTTTTTTTTTTCCCCCACTGATACGTTGGCTTTGTATACCATATATCTTTAGTTTCCTTTTACTCTTCTATGTACTGTTTCAGAAGTCTGAAGATGCCATGCTGGAGCTTCAGTATGAATAGTCTGGATGTTGGAATAGAGAATATTTACATACAATACCAAGCTCAGTATAGAATGTAAGTGTCTTGGAGGGCAGGAATAGAATTCAAAATAATCTAGTAAAATTGGACATAGGTTTGAAATAATAAGATGTGATCCAGTGAGGACAGCTGGAAGATAGTGTAGTAGGTGCAGCCTCCCCAACAGATAAAACAGGCAAAGCAAACAGGATGTGCTGGAGCAGTTTGATGCCTCAGCCATTAAGTTCCACCTCATGGACTTGTCCAGGCTTGTCTGTTTTTCATCTGGACTTGTACCCTCAACTGATTAGAATGACCACAGCCCACCTTTGACAAGGGTATAAATGAGGTCCTGCCTAAGAATGAGATGAGTTGGTTCGTTGTGGACCAGCAGGCCTGGCAGTTGGACCCTCCCCTTAGACATGACACCCAAGGATAATTCCATGGATTGAATGAGTCTCTGTGGATTGGGTGAGCCTCACCCCCACTTTGTCTGAGTGGTATCTTGGTGACTCTTGTATGGGAGATTTCCCATTGATGAGTGAGTGTGTGCCCATTTTGGTTCAATTTTCCTTAAGGTTTAGGAATTAGTTGTGTAGTAGTTAAATCCCAAGGATGTGATAATATAAAAGACTATAAAATAAAATAAAATGTAAAATAAATAAAAGACTATTTCAAAGGAAGGGATAATATGCTCTCTGTATCAGAAAAGAAGTAAGAGGCTTAAATTGCAGGAAAAAAAAAAGATTCAGTGTCTAGTATAAGAGATATTAGAAAACACTTTTGGAAGGAAAAGGTCATGAAGAACTGGAAACTTCTCTAAAGAAAACCTGCAACCTTCTGTCACTGAAGGTCCTTTTAAGCAGATGGGACAAATATCTGTTAAGAATGGAATAGTTTTTTCATACTTAACATAGTATGAGGAATCTGAGTTGACAAGATCAAAACAATTTATTCTTCATGCTTCTTTACATGTTTTTCCTCTTTTCAGTCTTTAATATTTCTGAGATATTTCCTTTTTTGTTATATTTTTTTTATGAACACCGGACATTAAGAATAGTACTATGAACACATAAACTAAGAACACATAGATTTGTGGTATATTCTTATTGTCTCTCTTTCTCTCTAGTTTTCTTTCTCCTATTTTGTTGTGGCATGTTGTTTCCTTAGTTCTAGCACACCATTTTGTTTCCTACATAGATGAAGCCATATTGCATACATACACTCACTGCCCTATCAGTGTTGATTCTGAAGCTGTTCAATATTAAACTTCTGTGAACATTCCTTATTTCTCACCTCAGCTTCCTGTTATCTTTATCCTTCTCTGTGTTTCTCTGCAGTACTCAGAAGAGAGAAATAATATCTATGATAATAGATCAAAACTTATCATGGATAGCCTATAGCTAATATCCACATTCACATTAATCACATATCCTCTTGTTCACTTTCCTATCACTATCTTTTATATCATCTCTTTTTGTTGTAATCACTGTGGATACAGAGATCTGTAAGAACTGACATAAGCAATTATATTGTACTGTAAATTCACAAAGTTCTAGAGTAAGTTTATATTTTCTGGAATTGTGCAGAGCTAACAAAAAGAACAGGAATAATAATTAAAAACAACACCAACACATTAAAATGGCCATGAGCTAAGATTAAAAAAAAAATAAAAAATCTGTAATAGAACCAAAACTAGTAAACTCAGCAAAATAACAATTTTTGCACTTAAATGGAGAATATAAATGCAAGTTAAAATATACTTTCCACTCAATGTCTTATTTCCATGCTAAATGTAATATTTAAAGTTGGATTTGTAAATCAACAGAGAAGAAAGGATATCAGCTAGTTATTATTTTAATCTTCTGTATATTCTGTAAAACACATTGATCTGATGATAGTTCCTGGGAAGACTGAAGGTGTGACATCTGCATATTTGCTCTGCATATTTAGTTAGCACCTGATGCATTACTTTCTATAATGTAAGTAGACTGCTGAGTAATATTTTTCATAGTAAATTTAATGGCTTGCCACATGAGAAAAGGTCTACTGAAAAAGCAGAAACAAATTTGTAATAAAATACAAAATATTTCTATTTATGCTCTTATGAAGTTTCTAAAAATGAATAACATATACTGCTAAAGGGCAATATTACAGAAAAGTCTTAAAGGCATATCTGCAGGGAAGTCTGTATGTTCATGCATGTGTGTAGTCATCTTAATGGAAGTGAAGCAAATATAATAAGGTAAGCAAGTTATGGTTCATTAATAATTGTCAAGTCAAGTAGAAAAAAAAAAGAAAATTAAGAAGTCAGACACTTCTGCTACTGAATTCATCCTGGTCTCTAAAATCATAGAATCATAGAATTGTTCTGTTTGGACGAGACCATTAAGATCATTGAGTCCAACCGCAAGCCTAGCTCTGCCAAGTCCACCACTAAACAATGTCATTAAGCACCACATCTACACATCTTTTATATACCTCCAGGGATGGTGATTTCACCACTTTATGGGCAGCCTTTTACAATCCTTTTGGTGAAGAAATTTTTCTTAATGTTTAATAAAACCTCCCCTGGCATAACTTGAGGCCATTTCCTCTTGTCCTGTCACCTGTAACTTGATAGAGGAGACTGACCTCCACAACCTCCTTTCAGGGAATTGTAGAGTGAGATAAAATCTCTCCTGAGACTCCTTTCTTCCATGCTAAATAGCCCCAGTTCCTTCAGCTGCTCCTTGTAAGAGTTGTTCTATAAAGTCTTCACCAGCTTTGTTGCCCTTCTTTGCACATGCTCTGTCACCTAAGTGTCCTTCTTGTAGTGAGGGCCCAAAACTAAACACAGTATTTGAGGTGTGTCCTCATCAGCCAAGTGCAGGGGCACAGTCCTGCTGGACACACTATTTTTGATACAAGCCAGGATGCCATTGGCCTTCTTGGGCACCTGGGCATACTGCTGATTGATATTCAGCTGGCTGAATCACAGAATCAATCACACAATATTCGTGGTTGGACCTCCTAGATCACCAACTCAAACCATACCCATAACAAAAAAAAGCACCTAAATACCCTGATCAAACATGACTTCAAAAATAAAATAACCACCTACATGCCTGCCACTAGAGCATGTCCTGAAGCACCAGGTCTACCCATTTCTTAAATACCTCCAGGGATGGTGACTCAACCACGTCCCTGGGAAGGCTGTTCCACTGCTTCACCACTCTTTCTGTAAAGATTTTCTTCCTAATATCTAATCTAAAACTCCCCTGCTGCAACTTCAGACCATTTCCTTTGGTTCTGTCAGCAAGGAGAAGAGGCCAACACCCACCTCTCTACAACCTTTCGAGTAGTTGTAGAGGGCAATGAGGTCCCCTCTCAGCCTTCTCTTCTCCAAACTAAACATACCCATCTCCCTCAGCCTCTCCCCATAAGACTTGTTCTCTACACCCCTCATGAGCTTGGTAGATCTCCTCTGGACACGTTCCAGCATCTCAATGTCTTTCCTATAATGAAGGACCCAGAACTGAACACAGTATTTGAGATGAGGCCTCACAAGTGCCAAGTACAAGGGCATGATAACTTCCCTTCCCCTACTGACCACACTATTCCTGATACAAGCCAAAATCCTGCTGGCCTTCTTGGCCACCTGGGCACACTGCTGTCTACCAGCACCTTTTCTACTGGGCAGCTTTCAAGACACTCTTCCCCAAGCCTGTAGCACTGCACGGGGTTGTTGTGACCCAAGAGAAGGACCTGGCACTTGGCTTTGTTGAATCTCTTACCATTGGTACCATTGGTCTCAGCCCATTGATCCAGGTTGTCCACATCTCTCTGTAGAACCCCTCAACCATCAATCAGATGATCATACTTGCCTAACTTGGTGCTATCTGCAAACTTTCTGAGGGCACCCTCGATTCCCTCATTCAGATAATTTATAAAGATATTAAATAGGAATGGCCCCAATGAACCCTGGGGATGATCACTTGCAACTGGCCACCATCTGGGTTTGACTCCATTCACCGCAACTCTTTGGTTCCAGACATAGAGCCAATTTTAACCCAAAGAGTAAAACTGTCCATGCCATGAGCAGCCAGTTTCTACAGGTGAATCCTGTGGAAAAAAGTGTTAAAGACTTATATTAAAGTCCATGTAGACAACATCCACAGCTTTTTCCTCATCTACTAGGTATGTCACCCACACCATAGAAGGAGATTCAGGTTAGTCAGGCAGGACTTGCCTTTCATAAAACTGTGCTTCCTGGCCTGATCTTCTGTTCTCCAGAATGTGATGAATGATGGC
This sequence comes from Chloroceryle amazona, assembly GCA_027560015.1. Lineage (NCBI taxonomy): Eukaryota > Metazoa > Chordata > Aves > Coraciiformes > Cerylidae > Chloroceryle > Chloroceryle amazona. Next base: position 26,260 of record JANHFX010011493.1, read on the forward strand.
ACTTGAGATGATCTACTCCCCAACATTTCCTGGAATGAAGGTCAGACTGACAGGCATTTAGTTCTCTGGATCTTCCTTCTGGCCCTTCTTATAGAAGGGCATTACATTTACTAACTTCCTCACAAATGGTCAGACCAGATGGAAGATCCTGTTGGAATAGGATGCCTTTGCTAACTGCCCAGAGCAGCTGCTCACCACCAAGCCAAAGCTTGAAGACCGAGACCATAATCCTGCTGGAGCCTGAACGCCTTGTGCCTGAGCCCACAGGAGTCCTGGACAAAATGGATGGGAACAGAGATTGTGTCTGCTGAAAAGCAGTGAGGTCAGAGGGATGTCACAGTGACATCAGAGAGGTCCCAGGAGACACCCACCATAGGCTGCCCAGCCAGGAAGGCAGATGTCCCAAAGGGAGAAAATCTTCTTTATAAGGTGTTTGGTATCTTCTTTGTGGCCTTGTAGGTGGGTTTTGACTTCAGGCTTATCAGATACTATGGTGAGAAGCTGGTGCCCTGTGTACAAGCAAGGAGCAGCCCAACAGTGCTGGTGGGGGAGCCCTGGTGAACTCAGTGCCAGCAAAGCACCCTGACATGGTTCTTCCAGCATCTGTGAAGGGAGAAGGATCTTTGTGACAAGACAACTCAAGGTTCCCCTTGTTGCCTGTTGTATCTGATTCATGCTATCTGAGAATCATTTTACATTCATTCATTTAGTTTTGAAAGATTTATTCAAAAAGTCAGTTAACAGTGGAAAATTACTTGGAAGCCTTTAGAAGCCCTTTTGCTTCTAAATAACTCCATCCATTGATGTATAGTTAGGCTTTGCATTTGAGCATATCATTGTTGCAATAAATTCAGAATATACCCTCATACAGTGCCAGTGGCCTGATGAATAGGTCATGCATTGGAGATATGGGAACAATACTCTTAGGAAAACCAACGTGCGTTTTACTTTGTCACAAACAGATGTAAAACTACTCTACTTTCAGTGAAGCTGCTGTTGTCTTCCTCTGTATTGTTACACCTCTGCAACGCCACAGCATCGTAAGTACACATGTGGCCTAGTAAGGATCAGCTCAAGATAATATATATCCTTATACTTACCAGTAAGTATTGAGCTCAGTCTAATTCATATAATACCTGTAGCACAAAGTGTCATTATCAGAATGAGACCAATAGGCAAGAGAGGTTAACAAGCATCTGATTTTTGGATCACAATGGAATTTGATAGTTAAGCTGTTTAGAACTTTACAAACAGATGCTATTCATTGCAAATACTTCCATAACTAGGTAGCAACATTGTGGAGTTTTTTAGGATTTCATTTTGGAATCTGTGCTTGTAGTGTGTCAGACAACTAACCTCAGTTAAAACCTTTCTATTGAACTGGCCGTTGACATCTATTGAGAAAGAAAAAAAAAATTAGAATTTGCACATAAAGAAGGATAGAGAGTAGTTTTTGTGGGCAGAAGTCACAAATGCATGTCAACTGTTACTCTGTGAATGATACTTTGCTTTTTGGGCTAATTACAAAATGAGCATCTAAAGATGAGATTGCTTCAACCTTTATGACTAATATATTTGAATGTTTATAGTCCTTTTGTGCTGTACAAGGTCTCAGATCTCTCAATGGTTTAGCCAGTTCTACAAGCAACTGATGAGACATCAGTCTTTGTCAACCCAGAAATAAGCTGGGCTCCTGACATTGGGGTTTTCTCATTGATTAAATTGTCATGGTGTATTCACAGCCTAAATGCTGCCTTCTGGTCACTGTCCTTTTATTGTGTGGAAAATGACCTTTGTGAATAATTGCATGCCCCAGATGTGTCAAAATGAGAAGGAAGCAGCAATCTGAAGTAATAACACTGTAGGAACTATTTGTCCCTTAATTCTCTTGCAAACTTGGGGAGGGTGGAGAGGAAGGTAGGGGGAAAAAAAAGACCTATTTTTTACCAATGTATCATTGAAAAGTAATTTAATGTGCATTTAGGGATTTTTATTTCTATTTTGTATTCTGCTTTACAGTATTTTGTATTACTTGTAAGGATAAATACATGCTGAGATCTAGTACTTTTTTTGAGCCATAAGTCCATTCACGGCAACAATAGGTCTGTTTTTTAACTACTTCTATATACCTATTTGTGGGATTATCAAAGATTTATAGGTAATATATAATTTTAGGACTACAGTATTGTATGTCAATATGGAAACATCCCAAAGAATCATTATACTGAGTGGGAATTTCTGGAGTGCAGTGCATTCTAGCTGCACTTAGGCATGCTACAATTTATCATCTGTGCTGTAGGACTTAAATGGGATGCCGCTGAAATGATACAAAACTTCTTCCTCTACTTTGCTGAATTGTCCAAACTCAGAACTGAGTACTACATAACAACTGATAATTCTCTGAAAAGAATCATCTGATGCAATTAAAGGCTTTCCTTGTAACTTTGTTGACTTATCAGAAACTTAGCAAAAACAAAGCAGATGGGTAGGTTGGAAGGCTTGCATGAATGCCTGTTTTTCTGTCAACTCACATACCAGTCAAATGACTGACACGTGGTTTCCCTGGCTTCCTGAAATCCCACCTGTTTGGATGTGGGCTGCCCAAGTGCCTGGGAGCTCTGGCTAACTTACAGTACAACTGGTAGTATACAGGAATGCCACAGCTCCATGGATAACATAGGCTTCATGGTTTCCTGGTCAGGCCATTTCTTGGATGACTATATTTTTCTGGATGTCTGCCCAGAAAAGAGGCATGGTCCCAGTTCCCCAAGGTAGCTGGCCAGATCTAGATTGCTGGCTTGTAAATTATGGAAAATATGTGTTCTGCCTGCTCTGAAACAAGTTTTTATAAAAATATTTTTGCTATAAATTCACCTTTTGAACTCTTCATTCTGATTTGTAATGAAAAAAATGCCAAAATTATAAAATTTCTACAGGATGAAAACTCAAATTCCGGATTTAAATGGATTTAGATTCTTATTTCAGAGAATAAAGGAATTAAGGAATTTCTTGCAATAGGCAAAAACTAGAATAAACAAGTAATCAAATCAAGATGAAAATGAAAAGCATTTTTGTTTAGGAATGGAAATCACAAATACTTCCTCCTGGTTTGAATGAAGGTAAAAGTCAGAGTTGTATTCTAAGTGGAACTGCAAAGAGTCCCCTGGTAACCATATACTGAGCTCAGAGGTCTTACTTGTGCTTCTCCAGAAGATGATATGACCATTCCTCAGAATCATACCAGAATAGAATTTTGTATGCACCTGTGAAGCAGAAATATATGACTAGATATGAGCTCCATTTCCTGTAGCCTCTTTATATTGCTTCTTGTCTCATATGTCTTTTCTTGTCTCATAACCAAGCAATATATGAGATCCAATTACTCAGGCTAATGTTTCACAGCTCTATTGGGTGTTCTGCAGTTCTTTTGTGCATTTCTGTAGCTTTACTCTTTCTGTCTTTCAAAGGTCGGAAAATTCATACAGGTAAATAATGTTAAGATCCTGTTAAATTAATATTGTTCTCAACGATTCAAATAGAATTTTAACACCTCATCTGTGTATGAATAGAAACACTTTTTTTTTTCCATCTTTTGTTTAGAACATACCACTAATTCCTCAAGCGTATATGGTCCTATACTTAAATGGATATGGATACTAGTTTGCATATGTAAACAAACAGCTAAACAAAAAAGTGTGTATTAAGTTAACAGAAGCAGAATGATACTTGCAATTTAAAAGAAAGAAAGGAATATGACATAAAAAGCCTGAATGACAAAAGTAATTTCAGTATGTTTTTATTTTGTTCATGTTCTGATTGCCAGTTAAAATTGTAAATAATTGTGCTTCTCATAAATAAAAGTATTGGGAATAGAAACCCAAACCAATTAAAGTTGAGGTGTTGCCTCCTGGATTTATCTAGTCCACAGTCCACTGAGTGATGAAAAGTATTTGGTCTATCAAGCACAAATGATGAGGAAATAATGTTACTATGTTAGTAAGAACTCTAAATTTTACTAGGTTACCAGGTTTTCTGTTTTGTCTGTGTAGCATAAAGATTATTTCATGTAGTTTTCACCGGTGTGAAAAAAGGAGCTCTACTGATGGCCAAACTTTGTTTAACACAGTCTGGTGGATAAAACCTATTAGACTTCTTTGGCTGCACACAGTTTTCTAATGCAGACCTGGGTCCCCGGGACAGTGGTGCAACATGCACTGTTTCATTGTTTCCAGACTTGATTAGTTGCTGATACACTTGTCCTTTTAACTTTAACAAATAACTTGGGGATCTTGTCTGCAGATCTAGATGTTTTAATTCTATGTATGTGATACTGTGAGAGAGAAGACTGTAATGCCAAGCCCAACTGCCTTATTTGGGATTGTCTGACCCCCTCCCATAAAGGGGCTATACTGTGGTCCTCTCCACTCCAAACCCATGGAAAGAGGAGCAAAGAGCAGCAATCACTGTGCAAAGATTGCAACCTGAATGCTGAATGGATCTAATGAACATTTCTTTCAGGAAGCAAATGGGAAAGAGACAAAAGTGATATAGATTTGTGTTGTTGAAATGTACAGAATGATGGTATGATAACTTCTGCAGTAATGGCAGTCTGTCCAGAGCGAACACAGCTATCTACTCTAAAAGGTCTCAAGACTCTGCAATATTGCGTGTAAATATGCTTTATTGAAGTCAGTGTTTATCCAGGAGACTATAATGTGTTCATCACGACTACATAAAATAATAAAGATATAGCCTAAGTTATGTAGGAGAAAGTCATAAGCAGAAGGGGCATCTACAAGCAGAATGTCCATCTGGGATTCTGTCCATTCAGTTCTTTCTGTTTGTGATGATCCAGTCTGGCTAGGTTTCTGCTAAGAAGCCTGTAGTTATGACTTAGATCACTGAAAAAAAAAAAAGGGGGCTTTAATATCACTATAGTTCTGTACTCCTGGCATGACCTGACATGGAGTTCACTTAACTATCCACACAAATGTGAACTGCAGCAGAACACAAAGTCTATGTTTTCAAATAAGTAGCTTGTGCAGAGACAAAATAAGCCACACAAGCAACATTTTAACTAATTAAGAATGCACCTAAGGAATAGAACATTTATAGAGTAGACATTTCCAGGTATATTTGGACTTCATTGTTATTCAGTAGGAAGTTTTAAAGGACCTAAATCCTCCTTTTATGCATATTATGGCTAGATCCAGTCCAGTCATCTTTTTACTGTCAGGACTCGGATAAAATTTATCAAGAAGAAAACTATGAAGCATTGTCAGGTAAAAAAAAAAAAAAAAAAAAAAATCGAAAAAAGATTAATTTGTACACAGTGATGTAATAGAGGGGGAAAATAGTGGGAAAAAGCCCAGATTATTTGAAAGTAATTGCCATTTAATTTAGATAATGTGAAGAAAAAAATACATTTACTGGAATTATTAGATGTTATATGTAAGGTTTAAATCAAGTCTAACCTTATGAAGCTTTCTGTAATCTAATTATATCCCATTCTGTAGCAAGTATAGTATTTGTCCATTGTTTGGATGAAGATTGCATCACTGAAGCATTATTAAATGAAATGGTACTTAGGCAATCACACAGAAAATACCTGTAAATATTATTTTCTATGAATTTTAGGGAATATGGATATAACACATGCTAGTCATATTTATCAATTGGACATGAAAATACTGAAGTCAGCTAACATTTTCTTAGTAATAAATTGTGTTGTGTGGATCAAGTTCTAGCTTTAGCTCTATACTTAAAACTTACAAGAAATATGAAGGTATAAATTTCTGTAGTCCAACCCTCAGAAAATTAAATAGAAATTTCATACCAGTCATTTGTTGCTAGAAGTCATTTATGGGAGTCTTAAAAGTCTGAAAGCTTTCCTTACTGATTATGTGCATATGCTGCATATAGATTATTTACACATGAAACACTGCTTCAAATACATTTGATGGTGTTCTTTCAGAAAAAAAAAAAAAAAAAAGTGTATTGGAGCGACTGAGGAAGACTTAAAAATATTTGTGTTCTCATTTGCTCTGCTGCCATTTGGCAGCTGTTCCAGCAGTAATGCTTTAAGAATTATGCGCAAGTAATTCATTGCTTCCTCTTTCTGTGCATTTTAATACATTCCAAAAGTTCTACTTCATCTTTGTGCCTATCAATAAATGTTTCACTAAATGCTGCATTAGCAACAATGTGATTTTATTATATCTGTACCTCAAGTATAGAAGAGCTGCTCTGTTTCAGTGACATCCAAGTACAACAGTCTACGTATTCAATGGACTATTATATGTCATAAAGGCTAGGAATAATAATTCTTGTTTTCAAAAGAGTCTGTTTTTTTAGTCTTCCTTTAGTATCCTACTTGATATCTATTTTATTACTACATTTACATCATTCCCTGAATTCCCCATTATTTTCCTCTATGGCTTCTCATATTCCTGAATCCTGTAATAAATGAAACAAGACACACTCTTTAATAATTAACATTACAGGAATAAGTGCTGACTCTGGAATATTTCACACCTGAACAAATGATAATCTTATCTTTATCAAGATTCAGAGAAATAGTGATTATATTATGCTTAAGAATGAATTTGTTTTCCTTTTCAGAAGGTCATAAACCACCTAGGGGTAAGAAAATCACATTTAATTGTAACTTCATAGATGCATATTGAACTGATTGTATTATGTCTTGTCATAACAACATAAGAAAGAAAACAGGAAAGGTAAAGATGGTTTCCTAATGGAGAAGATAGTAAGGTGGAATACATAGATCGGAAAGTGGTTTTGTATTCTGAGGGTAAAATTTGGCTTTTTGGACTACATTATAATAAATGACACAAGTGAAACAACAAGGAAGTTCCACTTCAACATGAGGAAGAACTTCTTTACAGTAAGGGTTACAGAACACTGGAGTAGACTCCCCAGAGAGGTTGTGGAGTCTCCTTCTGGAGACTTTCAAGACCTGTCTGGATGCATTTCTCAGTGATCTGCCCTAGTTTTGGTCCTGCTCTGGCAGGGGGGATGGACTCTGATCTTTGGAGGTCCCTTCCAAACCCTAACACTCTGTGATTCTGTGGTTGACAACTATAAAAATATAATTACAATTAATAATAAAAAAGAATAAAATCCAAAACCTTACTTCTTTAAGTTTAACAGTCAAGTTGCTAATGAGATGATTGAGTAATTTTTTAGTCTGCATTTAGCTTATTTGATACAAGCTGCTTTTGGCAGTCCTATCTGCCAAACAGATGACTAGACTTCTTCATGAGGTTGTCTCTTTTGATGTATGGATCTTATGCTTTGCAGTCACTATTGTTCCTGGAGGAAGTCTAGCATAAAGAGTTGTGTGGATTTTTTTTTTTCCTCTACAGAGGACACTTTCCTCTGAGCAATGAAAATCTTTCAAATCACCCTCACAGTGGGAAAACTTCGAGAGTTGGAGGGATTGTGATTTGAAGCTACAGTAAACTTTACATGACAAGTTTAGTCACAACAAATGGCATAAGTCCCTTACTTGCATTACCTTTGAGTTTTCATGCTCATGGGGCTATGTTGTACGAGTATTCCCACTACACCTTTGTGACATGTGTTCCCTATTCATATCACCATGTTGACAGTTATCATGTCTGAAAGTCACACAGGGCAGTATCTGTGAATAAGGAAGTAGCTGTTAATATCATAACCAAATAAAATGAAGTGCTCTCTCACTCACAGGAAAAGCAAAATCATTTAACGGAATTGACAGCTACAGTTTGCATCAAACTTTTACTACTTCAGCTGACTCAATAAAGTGCTAAAGTGTGGTATAGCATCAGTTTGTATATCCATTAAAAGTGTCTCTCCTTTTTAAATTGTGTATTTTTAATAAAGTATATTAACAAACCCAGACAATTATTAAAAGGCCATATGGGTAGAGAAAGCAACTGTTCACAAGTGAGCAGAATGAAGACTTTCTGAAAATAAGAAAAAATAGTACTATGTGAGATTCAAAACAGAAATGGCATGCTATATTAACTGTTTCGAAGACAGGAAATCTGTAGTGGTTTAACAGTGAGTCCTCTGGCTTCTAACTGTACCAGTTAAAATAGAAGAGGCAAGCATCCGTTTACCACTAGTAGAGATTGGCACAAAAAGTAAAAACAGCTGGTTTAAGGCTCTGCTGGATATTCAACTATGCACGTCAAGACTGTAACTATATGTAATATCCTAGAGGCAAGATCTTCCGAACAGCTTAGTGCAACCCATAAAACATAAGTGGATGGCATATCTGGAAGACATGTTCCTCTAGAATGCAGTGCATGAGTGTATTTATTGATCCCTAATTTATTTTAGTTGCTATAATTATTTCAGTGTTGTATTACCCTATTTCATCTTGGAAGAACATGCCACAGCCTGACTCTTATTTTGGCTAAGGTCTCTTACTGTGTCCATAAAAATGGACCTTCAAGTGGATGTGGATGTAATTCATTGTAAAAGAGCACTGCGACTTCTAATTCAGAAACAAAAAGCAGTAGGGATGTGGTGTTCGGTTTAGTGTTTTTGTTTAGTTGGTTAGTTGCTTTAGTTGGTTGGTTGCTTTTGTTGTTGTTTTGTTTGGTTTTGGTTTTTTTGTTTGTTTGGGGTTTTTTGTTCTGTTTGGTTGTTTTGTTTTGTTTTGTTTTCCTAGAAGGACAAACATGAGACCAAAGAGAACAGAATGAATTTGTCTGTGCCTTACCAGAGACAAGAAATAATACTGAAATAGACTTTTTTTTTATTCACAGATGAGAAATTATTTGTAGTCACAATACCTGATTGTAGAACAAGAGTAACTGATCTTAGGCTGTCTGCTGTTTCTCATCATTTATCATTTAGTTTATTCATGGCCACCATATTGTGTATAATTTCTGAACTAAAACCTTTTATATAAATACAAGTTGATATCTACTGTAATATGGTAAAATATATAAAAAAGTAGATAAGCCTTTTCTATCATAACATGCAACAAAACAATGTCTTTAATGTCATATAATACCTAATAGAACCACTGTATTTAAAGGATAATTAATGAGAATAGAAGACGTATTGACTCATCAAGGATGAAAGTTAATGCCTATTTTTATAGCACAAGATTATTAAAAAAACCAACAACAAACCCAAACCAAAACAAAAACAAACCAAAACCTGCACTTAAGAGTAAAGCTCTTTTTAGAAAAGATTTGGTTAATGTGCCCATTAGAATGAACAAAGAGAGAATAATTCTGATGTATAAAATTAAAAATGGTCAGTAAGACTCATTTTTCCCTATAGTACTTTCACCCACTAATTCAAAACATTCAATTTATGACACAATTACTTGAAAGTATTCCTGTGTATTTTTAATATAAAGTTAAAATACACTATTATAAAACTGATAATATAATGTTATCCAATGATGTTCAATAGTTCTTTACCTTTCTGTCTGTCTTCATTGTTCTCATGAATAGCTGAGAATTTGGAAGATATAATTTGGGAACTTTGGACAGTGCAATTCAACATTGCATCTGAGCATAATCTCAGAAAAGTTTAAAAAGCTGTGTATTCAAAAGGGCATTTTTTTCAAAGATGATTTGAACTTTGCTGTTTATGTCTTCACCGTTTAACTCTTGCAAGATACCTGAAATAAATGTTCCTTTGTTATGTCCAGTTTTGCTAATATTATAAACATTTTACAGCACTTTGAGGGCCTGTGGGTATCCAAAACTAAAGCAGAACTCTCAATAATTGATTAAACATCAAAATACTGAAAATGCTCTGCTCCATACTAGTGGTAGATAGTGGATGGAAAGGTCACTGAATTGAAGATAAGACAGAATGAAATGAATATAAATTAAATTTATGATGCTGAAAACCAGCTTGATTACTAAGATTGTGAGACACAATTCTGTCCAGAAGCTATGTAATGAAGATTAATGAAAGTGGCAGGCTTGAGCCCAGATTTTTGAAGTTTGAAACACAATGTGACATTTGACAGTTGAGTAAAAAAAATAAACATAAATCTTTTGTAACAAGAAGAAATGCATTCAAATCTTCTGTTTCCTACTCAAGATTTCAAGATTTAATCTAAAAATAGTCTATCATTAAATCTTTGAGTTTCTCATATGATTGATGGTCATTTTTTAAAAGGCTTATATGTAGGATGAATAAAGAAAAATCCATCTGTCCCCTTTCAAAGTTCTTTTTGTTTCTGTGATGATATTGACTAATAGAGATCTGCAGGGAATATGTTACTGCTTTGTACAGTGACGAGAGCTCTTCTTCTTTATATTACCTCTATGTTTTAGATGGTCAAATATCTGTTGTACTTGGGTTATGCAAGAAGTAGCATTAAAGTAGGCTTGGTCAGATCAAATAACCTGTGGACATAAAGCTGAAAGCCTCTGATTTGTTACTGGAGTGACTGGATATGTTCTGGTAATTTGAATGGAGGATTTGTTGTCAGTGGGAATGTTTGCAGTTGCCTCTAGGTAAGTGCTAAAATGTATGCTCTTGTAGAAGGAGATAGTTTAAAATGTTAAGGTTTTGTCAGACTGGCAGGAAAGAAATCTTTATATTGTAAAGCCTTTAAAATAGCTAAAGGGTGAGACAGAAACTATTTCAAGTGACTTTGATAGAAACTCAGGAGAATTGATTAGGGCAATTTTTGCTCTCATTTACAACAACATAAATCTGGAGTGACTTCACTGAAACAGACAGCTAATCCCAAATGTAATCAAACATAATTTCTCCCTTTTATTATTATAATTAGAAAATAGCAAATAAAAATTGTTGTGAGTTACAATTTTGTGGCGTTACAATTTTGTGGCCTAATTTACTTGGGGATTCCTCTTGAAGTAGAATGCATTGATAATCTACATTTAGCTATTACAATAGATGATGTGCCCTCTTAATCTCCTTTCTTTCATCTGAACATTTTTTCTTCAACCCTACAGCTCAAGTAGGGTTTCATTGTTACAGAGCAAGACTGAAGAACCAGCTGACATATCCCTTCCTCCCAGACTGGGCTACAAGGCAATCTCTTTAAAGAAGGCTGTGTATATGACTTAAGGGTATGATTCAGCCCCATGTTGTTGTTGAGGTTATACAATGTTCACAATGCAGTTTGCACAATGCATAAAATACATGACACCTGCCCCAAGCAGTTTACAATCTAAAATTAGATATGCTACAGTGAGTAACAAGTAATGATTTTTGTTGCAGTGTAAGAGCTGGGGGGCTCATAACAGACACACACACACACACAAAGGTTATTATTATAATGTTTGCATGAATTTTAAACCTCCAGAACAATTGTAGTTATAGGCATTGTATAAGCTAGTCAAAGGGCTTCAAAATTGTCTGGACTAGAGCGAGGATGCAAATTAAAGAGCACAAGAAGATACTAGAGAGAGATACCTGTGAGAAGTACAACTTATCAGCACCATTAGATGGTATTAATTACTGTAGAGGACATGACATAGTTTTATCTGACTTAGCTGCACAGCACTAGGATGATGGCCCATTTAGGAAGTAGAGTGAAATCTGGAAAGACTTTACAAAGGCAGTCCCTTTCAATAAACAGAATGCAATGAGATTTTTCTTTTGATACTCAACAACAACAACAACAACAAGTACTCTCTAGCACATTCCAAACATCTTGCTTTGAGATGTAAAGTAGCTTGTTAGAGACAGAATATCAGAGGAAGATGGACAATAGTTCTAGAATTTTAGTGTTTACTTTGAAATTGAAACTGAATGATTACATTTATGACAAAAGTTATCTGGCTGGTATTTGAACAATCCTTTGGCAATGTAAAGAATTGGTGTGTTCATATACAAAGGAGTATTATTAACATGTGCTCCCTTCAGGAAACATTTATTTGGTTCTTTAGTTAGAGTTAAAAGAAGTCTAAAAGCATATGAGAATAATAGCTCTTAGTGACCCACATGGTACATTTAACTGAGTTTTGGTTGGCTTTTGTGTCAACTTCTGAATATTAAGATAGCATGGTCTATTTAGTTTGTGTGCCAACAAACTCTGAATATATGAAAGGTCTGAGAATCAGCACAGTGGGGGATAAACTGGCACTATGCTTTTTTCCTCCATTTCAGCTTCTCTGATATTCTATGATAAGGGTTAATATCTGATGACTTTGCTATGGAAGGTTACCTCTGTCCTGAGGCCAAGCAGCAAATCACCAGTTCAACTCAGTTTCAGGCTATTTTGGAACTAAGTAATATAACAGTCTGGTAACCTGGGACTAGTATTGTTTAGTCAATTTATCAGAAGTAATATTATGTCTGGCAATACCAAATAGAAAGTGGGTAAATTTATAAGCCCCATTTCTACTTTTTATTAATTAATTTATTGAAATTTTAGGAACTCTTACTTTCCTGTAGAGCTTAAATTCTGGGTGATTGTAAAAAGAATTTTATAACATTCAAATTAAACTTTTTTTTTTTTTTTCAGAAGAAATAGATATTGTTATGAAAAGGCAATAACTTTTGTCTCTCTACCCAGTGAAGATACTGTAGGAATTCATGGCACAATGGAGCCAGTTAGATGAAGTAGGCGTCGCTGAAAAAGGACTGAAAGACATAAGGAGATATATTTTGATCTTCCAAAAAAATCTCTACATTTTCCTTTTTTTTGAAGGAGACATACAGATCTCTCTACTTCCTTGACATTGCTTCTCCAATTAGATGCTGAATGTGTAACTTGGAGATAAGATTATTTTAAACTCATAAAAACTTCATCTTCCAAAACCACTGTGATCTTTATTTGAATTTTAGGTAGTACATAAATAGCCTTAACCAGTCTCACTTCAGCTATACAGCTACTTACTTATTTATTACTCTTTCATTTCTGTTGCACTGCTTTTTGTAAGATTTGATTTTCAACTGCTAACTAGAACAAACAATTATGCAAATGAAAAATTAGATCCTACAACACTTTAGAAAACTGCTACACATTTAATTGCTACAAGGAACCACGAAGAATCAGTTAATTCCAGAATAATTCAACATCTGCTAACAAAGTTAAAGAAGATGCCAAATTTATTGTAGATCTGTAAATACTCTGCAACTTGGCAGGTGGTATTTTTGTGCAGCAGAGAACAAAACAGGCAAAATGGAAAAATATTAACCTAATTTTCCTGGGTAAGGGGCATTACTTCAGTATATATATAATATTACAAGCTTTTATGCTTGGGGAGATTTTGCCGTTGCTATTGATACATTTTTAAAGATTTTATTACAACTTTGAAGCTCATTTTATTTGGTGTTTCATACGGAATTGTCTGTGATAAATTTGCTATGCCAATGATTCAGGTATTATGTTTCTGACATACTGCAGAAAACATCAGGCAGCTTATTTTCATGGGAAATTTTAAAAGGTGTTACAGTCATAGCAGAGCCTGAGGAAAGAGCAAGAGATCTCATGGATCTCTACTAAGTTCAGTTTATATTGCAAAGATTGACACATGAAACTGTTGCTTGGAATTGTCATCTGAGCTGGCACAATTGCTGGATGACAGGAATCTGCATATTGTGTACAAATAGCTGAGAGACATAACTGCAAGACAGGATCACTTGGGATCACAGATGGTGGTAATTCCTGAAACAGGTCATTTGTAAGGATGTGCTTTTAATTTTAGATTCCCACCTTACTTTCATCTTAAGGCTACAAAGGTTGAGACAAATAAACTTTGAAATCTGAAATCAAAATTCAAAACTTTAAAAGATTAAAAATTATTAAAAGTATTTTTGTAGTAGGCGATCCAGTAAAATCCTAAGAATGTGACCACTTCTATGAAAATGTATTGAGGCTGAATTGTTTTTCCCAGTAAAGGATATAGCTAATGACCATGAACAGATGTCTTCCATTTTCTATGAACATAAATGATTTGCTAGTGTTATACCTGTCTATGCAAATGATTGAGTCACAGACAAAATGACTTAAAAAATAGGTAAGGAACTCAAAGTTTTATGTCAACAACAACAAAAAAGATAAATGGTGCCCATAGTCATATTGCTCATTTACCTTTTTCTGATTTTGTCGTCCTTATCCAGAAAGGGAAAGAGGATGGAGTCAAAGTGGCTGAAAACAGTTGTTGGCAGCATGCAGCCTATTAACCTCAAAAGGGCTCAGTGAAGCCCACTGGACAGCCAAAAAGATGAAAAGAAAATGACATCTTGAATTTATGTGTTTTTATGGATTTTTGGTCCATTTCTCCTTCTACTCTTGAAGTTATCTACTGAAAAAGTAATCTCAAGACAATTCTCTATGTCAATCTTACTGAATCAAACTGAGGATGAGCTCTTAAAAATCAAAGTCTTTAAAATGGAAAACAGACAGGAAGGAAGGAAGGAAGGAAGGAAGGAAGGAAGGAAGGAAGGAAGGAAGGAAGGAGAATTCTGTTTCACAGTCAGTTACACAGATAGAACAATGTAATATCATAGTTCAGAAAATGGTTGGTTTGTTTGTTTTTAATTTTCCAGATAGATAAATATATATTAGCCAGCTCTTTGGCTATACCTTTGTTAGAAGACAAGACTAATTAAATACTATTCAGTAGGGCTCTGTAAGATCAAATCCTCTAGCTATTGGGTCTGTTCATTCTCACTTAACTTTCTCATTGTGGATATGGAACGTTTTTCCATGGCACTCTGAACAAATTCTGAATGAAGGTACTGTTATTTCAACAGAAGCCAGAAATTACCAATTGATACTCCCTTTATTCCTTTCAAAGTCTTCATGAGAAAATTATTAAAACAAAGAGGCTACTTTCAGAAAAAAAGAAAATAGAAAATATTTAGAAATTAGACCTGCATCCTAAAATGTGAGAGGATGAGACTTTGCAGCTTATATAATGAAATGAAGTGACAAAAACTACAGAGTGCAAATTCAGCTTGTGTTTGCAGTTAGGCTCTAACCGAATGGAAAAGATAGCATGGATGTATCCTGAGGAAAATATTGAACTTCATCCATTTATAACTAGAAACACTATAATTTAATCAATGTCCAACCAAGATTTTAAGAGAAATTCCATACTTGTCATTGCTAAATATTTCACTTTTAATGTTATAATATAAAAAAGTTTTGATTAAATAAGAAAAAAAAACTCAAAAAACCCCACTGAAATGAAAGACCTTTCAAGTTGAGGAGTATTATTTGGACCTTAAATATTATGGAAATAATGAAACTACTAGTGATCCCTTGTGGGTTGGATAGTATCAGAGGCATTTTTTGGCACCAACTTTCTAACATAGTATGCCAATGAAGAGTACCCAAATAGGTGCAGTTCTAATGGCAAATCTCTACTATGAGCTTATATATTACTATAGGTGTAAGCATATATGCATATTTATATTGCAATACCAGTTCAAATAAGGGAAGCAAGCAAAATCACTACAGTTAATTAAAGCTTTTTTAATATGAGCTATTATGTCTTCATGCATGTGATGGAAAGAGCAATGATAGCAGAAGACTGATATTGCAGACCCCCTGCTATCAAGGGTATTTACCAACTTTCAACTTTAGTCACATAAAATTTTAGACTAATGCTAATGGATTTAGTTTTTACACAAGTTTGATGATGTAACATTGCAAGGTTTTGAAAGTGATCTCACATGTAATTCTAGTTGAGATCCCCCACCACTGCAGGATCTAGAATTTCTTTCTAAGGGAAAATGCTTAGCAACATTTAACATTAATGTTAACATTTAACATTAATGTTAACCTGTGCACCCGTACTGAATGTCCTTAATAAAAACTTGAAGCCTTTCACTGACATTCAACATATATAGTCATATAAACATAAATCACCCACTTTAGACTAGTAATACAAAAGACATGTATACAACATATATTCTCAGGGAAAAAAAATCTTTAGTCATACACATCTATCTGTTTTATATTTGGAAAGTTGTCTTCTGTGAAAGAATATTAATAAAGCATTATAGATTGTCTGAAGTGAAACAATATTAATAAAGCATTATACATTGTCTGAAGAATACTTTATTACCATGAAAAAATTAAATTCTAATGAGGATCATCAAACTTTAAAAAAAAAAAAATAAATTGGGATTTCTACATGTTTCCCCAATATTTCTTATCACAAGAGGCGGAAAAACATTCATCTTATGTCCTGTTTAAGAATAATTTCCTTAAACTCAAGAAACTTTTGTATTTAAGCTATATAATTATAGGATGACAGAAAAAATAAATAAATCCCAAATTACTGTTAGCTCCTTGTAGTGTATAACTTGCATAAATCTTTACAGAGCAAATTACCTTTCTTAAAGAGAAACAAACAACAAAGCAAGCAAACAAACAAATAAACAAACAAATAAAAACACTGGAAAATTACATTCTATAAAATCTACTATTATATGTAATCTTAAAACCTATAAATACTTTCAGATATTATATTGGAGGTTATAGTCTGATAAAGAGATATAGAATTTGTGTCTTATCATACTTTTAGATGAATACTGAATTAGGATAAAAACACAAATAACCCCTGACAATAATTGAGTGCCATTGCACATTCCTATTGTAACACAAAGATATGGATTTTATTTTGAATAAGAATTACTAGAGGCCTTTTCCTCATCCGGAAATCAGAAACTGAATGTGTCAGTACAGTGGTTACCCATATGTCAAGCTTTCTTGGATGGACTTTTTTTGTTTCCCTCAAAATAACTTTTGTCCTGTAGCACTGGATGTAAATCACAAATAACATATTCAGATCTTCTGTGTTTACCAGTTAGAGTGTAGAGCCTTCTTTTAGACTTAGCAGATTGGGCACACTTGGACATGATCCTGAACAAGAAGAAAGTATCATCTGAGTCTTAGAAAACAATCAGTTGCCAGCATTGTTCCAGATGTTCTGCTCCTCCTCTTTTCTTAGCTAAACACCTCTTACAGTCTTCATGTGTTCATATGGGGGCAAGGGGCAGGACTTCTTTCACATTAGGGAAAAGGGAATGTGGTTGTGGGACAGTCCTGTGGCTGTATAGGGACTGTGAAGGGGACTTGTCATTCTATATTCTCTTTTTACTGCTCTCCACTCTCCATGCCTTTGCTACATCCCTTGCAGGGACAAGGCCAAGGCAGACTTCTAATTTCAGTTGAGGAATTTTATTTTTTTTTCATATGGCAAAATTGCTAAATGTATGTAGTCTTTTTAGGTGTGTTTATCTAGTTAGCACTGGAGACATTCCTTTTTCTTTTTTTATATTTTTCTTTTCCCTTTCTGTTTTCTTTATACGTGCTGGGCTTGTGAGCTTGGAAAATGACCAAATTGGTCTCTGAGCCACTACATTGAGTATGGATCCCATGTACTAAGGTACACTGTGGAGGTACTTGCCTCTGTCAGAAGGCTTTGGACAGTTCTCATATCTTTCACGTCCACCATGTATGGAAGTGGTGTATAGAGACAATAGATCCAACACAAATTTCTCATAGAGCCTGAAGGTGTAAGTAAAGCACAGCCTTCCAGTTTATACTCAAACCTAGCAGCACTAGGCTACTTGTACATATATGTTAGGCAACACAATCAGAAACAGTGGTTAATTGTTTCAGCTAGTTAATATTTTTACGGAATCCAGATAGGTACTGACATCTTCTCTAACTCTGATGGACTTAGAATACTCTCAAATGCTCTGGTGAGTGATACTTGTAAAAAGCACATGGCTAAAGCACAGCATAGCATTTAAAGAAAACACTCACACACCAAGCACAATGTTCAACAAACTTTTCTTTACTGTGAATATTAGTGGCTAAGACAAAAAGTCATAAACTGCAATATAAAATACCATTAAAAAAAAAAAGAAAGCAAATTATGCATGAAAAAGTAAGTGTTAACAAATAATGTGCATTTAAAAATTTAAGCAGAAATTTGAGCAGATCATTCTCCAATATATTAAACTAAATTTAAAAAATATTGGTTTAAGAATAAATATAAAAAATGCTATTTAAAATTTGATCTAAAATAGTAA
>JANHFX010011494.1:0-16979 GCA_027560015.1 Chloroceryle amazona
GGAAGGAAGGAAGGAAGGAAGGAGGGAGGGAGGGAGGGAGGGAGGGAGGGAGGGAAGGAGGCAGTTTCTGAGCTGGTAGAAATGGAATTACTATTTGCCTATACTAGGCATTCTGCAACACCAAAAATGCAAGTCCTTAAATTGGGCCTGTCATGTATCACTTTTTTGTCAGATTGCCAAGGAAATCCACACTAAATCTTTACCAACTTCCAGCCTGTTTTTATTAGGAGGCAGAAGAAGAAACAAGGTAGATTCCAAAACTGCTTTACCAACAGAATAAATTGCTCATGGCCCAGTGGCTGGCTGGGGCAAGCAGCTATAACTCCAGTGCCCCCTGCAACATAAAGCAGGGCTGTGTTGCTTCCTGCTTTTCTCATCTTTTCTCTTTCCATATCTCTAGCTTCATTACTGAGAAGAAATAATTTACCAGAGCTAATTCAAGTAATTTTGCAGCACCAGCACCAGTGCACCTAAAGGGAATGGAGTATCATTGGTATCTTTGAAATAACACAAGTAGAGTCAATGGAGGCTAACAGCCATGGAAGCTCCTGTTTGTTTTCTCCTTGACCAGAAATAAATATATCCCAGGCTTTAATTTTGTTAATGGAAGATTAAGAAACTGTATTTCTACTAGTGTAACAAACCTTGTTTGAGTGTTTGTGTATCATACTACAAAACCAGAGAAATTAGCGTAGTGCTCTGAGGAGATGTTCAATGCTAAATCGAGGTCTTACATATGAAATGAACCTTTTTAGTTGTTTTTTGCAGTCAGTCACAGCAGAGCTGTGGTGTTTTGGAGTAGAAGACGTGGGCGTGTACATTTGCAGCACTGCTAGAGCTCTGTCTGGGCTGCAGCAAGGTACTGCAGCAGCTCCAGCACCCTTGACTGGTGCCATCCATCTCCAGATAGAGCGGTTAGGGTGTGGAGCCAGCCCTTGTCCTGATTTTGCTGGCTTGGTTACAAGAAAGGAGCCTGATCCCAGATGTATTTTACAAGAGCTTGTTTCTAGAAAATTCCAACTTTCTTTTTGTTCTTGGGCTAAGTACAGCTGGCCAAGGTTTGCTCATTATTCCAGTCCCAAATGCAACAGGTTCTCAGAAGAGGGCTGCCTGACATGGAGGAGACAGGGGCTGAGCATCTTTGCAGCCTTGTTGGCCACCTCTCTCCTCCTCCAGGAGAAAGCAGCAGCCAACACAGGCACCTGTGCAGACTTCACAGTGTATCCGAAGCCTCTAAAAGCCCTTATGCACTCTGCAAATCCCACCCAGGGCTGAGAAGCTCTCAGTGGCACAGCCAGGATCACCTCTCCAGTGTCCTTGATTCTCATTTCTCTGTGCAGTGCTGTCATCAGCACTGTAATATATATCCCTCTTGAGCAGTGAGGGAAATAGGTACTAACTGGCTAACACAGCCCATTTTGCTGGCTACAGCTGGAAGTCAGTGTGTCTAGGGGAAAGCACAGCACTTAATCACTCACTTTGGGTGCAAATTTAGAGTATGAAACTCTTGCCAAGTTGAATAAATTATTTTATTGGCTGTAATAAGTGATTATGAAGCTTTCTTGGCATACAGTTAGCTCTTTCTGTTTCCTTTTTTTCCAAGCATTGCAAACCTATTAGAAGAAATAGCAACCAAGAGAAAATTATTTTCTCAAGATAAAAACTATTCAAGGATCACAGGGCAATTTTTATTCTTAAATATTATCTCCACCATAAGAAACATGGCAGGTTCCACATCTTAAATTTGAGGAATCAAAATGAATGCTTTTAAGAATTGTCTTTTACGCTAAGTGAAAGTAAGAGCTATGACTGACTGCAACCAGGGTAAAGAATCTTCCCAATGTCAGAGATGGATTGTGGGTTAAAAGTTGACTCTTAGCTACTTTTTCTGATGGTCTTTGTTCTGTAATAATCAGATTTAGAAAAACTTATCTAAGGTAGTTGAAATTCCACTATATGCAAGATATGTCAGAGAGCAAAAGTGACATAATATATAGAAATCCAAAGAAAAGAGTAATGCTTATGAAAAATTCAAATGTCTTCTTCCTATGATCCTTCAGCAGCTGAGGATATATAGACAAGGTTTTAGACTTGCAATTCTTCCTGCTGTTTTGCAATTTTAGGAGAAACTCCATAACTTCCATTAACCTTCACAATGTTATAGATTCAGGCTGTGATGGTCCTAGACAGGGTGTGGGAAGCAGAAAAGGAGACTCACAGATGATAATCCTTTATCTTCAGGCAGATTACATCTTGTTCTTACAAGAAGATATGAGCAAATCTGGGAACTGCACTGGGCTCTTCCATGGATCAGGGCTGTGCACAAAGCTATTTGCTCTCTCCATGTCCCACCCCATAATACAGCAGAGACTGGAGTCACCGAAGGGAGGCTGCGCTATAGGGATGGGGAGCACAGCAGGCAGTAATATCTATTTAAATACAAAAGGGAAAGTAAGGATCACTGATCAGCCATCGTAAGACCAGAGTAGTCTTGTTGGCTTCACCAGCATTCACATTGCTTCCTACCAGATCATCAAGGCAGAAGCTGGAAAAGCAGTTACTGGTGGTGAAAGTCAGGAGTACTCGAGCTGGACAAAAAAAAAACAAACAACAAACTGGACATCTCAAAAATCTATCAAACCAAAGATTGTAGAACTTCTTTACTTCAAGTGTCTTAGATACACAGTTACTGGTGCATGAAGTTAAGTCCCTGTGGGAACCCTAAATGATGTCAAGTGTTATGTACAAAGCAACCAATATATTACAAGTTTAATCCATACAGTAAAATGAATATTGCTAGAAGTTTGGATTTACATAGAGCCTATAAATATTTTGTGTTACATTATGTTCATCATTAGTTCTATAATATTTACAAAATTATATAAAAATGTGTATTTTCTGAAAGCACTGACAACTCTGTATAGTAAATATTTGTAATGTACACGATAATTTGACTTATTTTACATTTAGAAAGCAGTAGAGATCAGAAAAAAGAGTAGTCAGTTATGTTCTAACTGTGGTGATGATGTGGTGGGTACTTGGTCATGGGAATAGTCCTACTGAGTTTAATAGGATTGGTCATGTGAACACAGTTACTGGTGAATGTGTAAGTGGGAAGAACCCAGGTCTGAAACACTGTCTTTGACAGGGACACAGCAGTCCGTCAGTGACTCAAGGAAGAAACTAGAGCAAACCTCTTCATTTGCTCTGACATTGGTCAAGACCACCCAGCCCCTACATTTTCACCTCAAGCATAGTCACTAAAAAGGATGCCAGCATTGACCTCTGGGCCACCTGATATTAACCAGGTGCCTATAGTTGAAAAAAAAGTAGAAAGTGTGTATAGCATAGTGATCTTTGGTAACTCTAACTATGCTTTGTCTATTAAATATCTGTGAGCATATCCCTTCAGAAAGAATATGCATCAGTCTGTTCTTCCTTCTTAGGAATGGAAGAAATAGTAAAACTCCATTTTCAAGGGCATGAGGAGGGAAGACAGAAAAAGTTGCTCTTCCCTTCCTGATTCTTTCTGGACATATAGATACATGCTGCAGAGCAGTTTAGTTTTAACTTCATTTGCTAACTTCCAGCTTTTCCCCAGTTTCAAACAGAGCAGAGTGGTTATCTCTTTGACAAAGAAACTGTGCTCCAGAATGGATTAATTTATCTCAAAGCTAGCAGAGCTTATTTTCCTCAACCAGCCTCATTTAATCTGGGCGCCATCTCCTGACCTTGCTTCTGCAGAATTGTACCTAAGTTGGAAAGAGCAGCCAAATCCACAAACCCTTTGCATTCCTGTGGCTCTGCATTGGAGATGCTGCTGGGTCCAGGGGGAGGGAGACCAATGCTGGTCCCTGCTTTCCACTCACTGCCAGATCCTCTCTGTGGCAGAAGGAGGTTCAACTGATATTCTCCCTATGTGGACACATACTTATGTCAAATATTAAGAGATGCACTGGACATTTGAGGTCTTGGCCAACCAGATGAGCCCCATATGGCACTGCTGTTGGTGCTCTAGGGCAGAGTGACCATGTGTCTGCAGGACAGCCCAGGCAGACTTGCAGAAATTATTACCCAGAGACTTAAACACCAACTGCTTTTATCTCTGTGTGCATTGTCTACATGGAAGCACCATGACATGGATGGAGGGTGATAATACAATAACAAACTGTGAGCTTTCAGCTTGCAAATCAACTACCAATTGTTAGCTGTTTGGTCGATTATTCTGTACACCAAAAATTGGCAGGAGCATAAACATAATGGGATGGTGGATTATACTGGCTTGGAGGTTTCCCTGTCATTGGATTTGCTTTCTCCTGCACAGAGCAGAGAAAATCAGCCATGCATGGTCTTGCTTGGGCAAGAAGTGGTTGATCCCAGACAATTCAAAATGAGTAGTGGCTCCATTTAATAAGTCAGTCTAGCCTTCTTACTATTGAATAGCAATAGCCTGTGTTAGGAATATATTAGACAAAGAAAAATAAATAGGAAAAAAAATCTATTTTGTGAGCAATTGCAGCTGTCAAGCAGCTCTCAGACTCTTTCTCATTTTTACTTTATCATTACACAAAAGATGTTTGTTTCAGTCTCTCCCTCTCCAGGCTGAGCTGCCATCTCTCGGGCATTTAGATATTCAAAGCAGAGAGGAGAAATATGTAATCAACCCCTAGGCAGCCAGCAGTTCTATGAAGCCTGCTTTTTCCAGAGGGGACAGATGTCAGTGCAAATGCTACAGAAAAAGATGTTTCAGAAGAGACCAGTTCAAGGCAGAGAGACCTCAGATGTACCCAAGAACAAAGTATGAAAGGTGCAGGGAGACAAGTCTGTCAGATAGAGCTGGGGATGCAGAACTAAAGGTACCCAAACACTGTACTGTGTCACCTCTAGCTAAAATGATAATTGTCCTTCCTATCCCCCTGTTCTCCTCCTGGCAGCCTGTGTCTAAGCCTGCTTGAAGCCAGAGATAGACAGTTCTAGGTAAACAAGGTTTTGTTCAAGGTTGACTAGTTTGTTTAATTCTAGAGATAAATATTTTATTTGGGAAATGCTGAGCAGTTCCTTAGATACCTCCAAGGGTATAGTTGAGTATTCTGCATAAATGCTCAGAGTTTAATAGGGCCTGCATACCAAGGTGAGCCCTTACTATTCTCCTGACATTTATCCTCAGCCACCAGAACAGCAGCTCTACATAAAAAACTCCTTTGTTAATCAAGTTTTCTCCCATGCAGCTTTACTACCAGCTATAACCAAAATCTTCTTGTTCCCGTGAAAGCTGACACGAGATTACCCAGCAAGCCCAACCTGGGAGCAAGGTGGGAATTTTTTGCAGTGCTTCTCAGGTTGCCCCAGGCATCTGCTACAGGTGTTTCTATAGGGAGTGCAACTAGTCATTGCAGGACTTCCTCCAGTGCTGGGATAGAGCCAATATGTGCACAAAGCAACAGCAGTGCAGTAACTGCAATGTAGTTTGTACTGGGTCTGGCTGGAGTTAACCTTCTTCATAGCAGCCCCTCCGGTGCTGTGCATCAGATCTGTGATCAGAACAGTGTTGACATCAAACCAGCATCCTTATTGCTAAGCAGTGCTTGCACAGTGTAAAGACTTTCTGTTCCTCACTGCCCCTTGGTGGGCTGAGCATAGACAGGCAGATGGGAGGGGACACAGCCAGGACAGTGGACCTCAGCTGGCCAAAGGGATATTCCATACCATGTAAGGGATATTGCATAACATAACATCATGGGCAGCAGTACGACTGGGGGTTTGGTCTTTTCAAAGTAGTCACTGCTTGAAGAACAGGTAGGCTGCCTGTTGGTGGGAGGTGGAGAGAGATTCCCTTTGCATCACTCGGTTGTTTTGTTTCTTCCCTTCACTTATTAAACTGTGTTTATGCTGACCCCTTTTTCCTTGCTTTTGCTCTTCTGACTCTCTCTCCCATCCCACCTAAAGGGGAAGTGAGTGATTCATGGGAAGGCACTTAGCTGCTGTCTGGGGTCAACCCACCACATGTTACAGAAGTCATTGATTTCCTGGATCTATGAAATTACTCTAGTGGGCTTTTCTGGAGGTTTTCTTGGGTTTTCTTGTAATATTTCAGCATTGAATCAGTCAGTTACACTGCAAGATAGATAAGAACAGTAGTTAAGCAAGGCTCAAACAGATGGAAGCTTGTCTACATGTTGCCATTCATGAGGGGTGCACTTCATGTTACTTTCTATCTTTAAATATCTTCATATTGTTGTAGAAAATTTGAGATGTGTACTAAAAAACAGCAGTACAGATCTTTGCAACATTAGGAAAACATAGTCATGAAGCAGACTTTCCAGTGTGGGAAACTGAGATTACAAACTTTGTTTTAGGGCCAGAACAAAAAATTGAGGTTTTCTGTTCTTTGACCTACAGGAAAAAAAAAATGCTAAATAAAATCCAAGCTGCATTAATTGTTTCAATTGATTGCAAAAGCATTATAAAACATTCACTGCTTTACAATATGCTGTACATATTCTACTTAAAAGACGGTGTTTCAATTAAACTTCACACACATTTTAAAATAAGTTTGCTCTTAGCGAATTTTTTCTCAGATGCTCAAAGCTCCTGAACTTTCCTATGCATGATGAGTTCTTTTGATTGTATTTATTTCTCTATATAGAAAATTCATTTCTGTACCTGGGGTTGGCATCTGTAAGCAGGTCTAGGTGGCCTGGCAAGCAGGGCCAGAAGGAGATCCTGCAGCCCCCCACCTACCCCACAGCAGAAGCAGCTGGCTTCTAGCGACAGCCCTAGGGCTCAGAGGGGCTGGGAAGCACCTCTTCCCCTTGGGTTGAGCAGTGATCACTTAAAACTTGAGCACTGAGACAGAGAAATCATCAGCTCCAGTGTGCCTAGGGAATCATGGCTGTGTGCTCACTGCAGAAGAGGCATTTTTCTGTCCTGGGATGGTGGAAGCAGGAGCCACGATGCAGCTTGCGCTGCCATACTCACCGTGAGCTGACCTCCACCACTGCTGTCCCTGTCTTTCTGGGGTAGTTCAGGCTGTCAGATCTGACTCACATCTTCTGTCTCATTCAAAGGTTTTGGTGGGATCTTTACACTCACCTCCCTTTTCAGGAGCAAGAGGATGCATTTAGCTGCGCCTTTCCAGTGCAATGGCAAGTCAAACACAGCAATGGCTCACCTTAATTTCAGTGGTCTTATAGAGCAGCTAATGGCATCTGCCTTTGCACCCAGTGAAGTATTTTTGTATCAGAATTTGAGAGATTTGTTCTTTTTCAAAGATAACAGTAGCTTCAGGACACAAGTGTTTAAAAAGATCCTGTTGTATGGTGCCCCATCCAACTTACCCAGGTGTTGTCTCCCATCTTGAACAGAAAATTTTGTTTCCTAAAACAACATATATTCTGAGGAAGAATAAGAATTAAAGAATCCTACAGAAATCTTTCCTAACAGAATCAAATAATGATCCTACTATATTTCCTGAATGATATCTCACAGTGAACATCTGAAGAGAACACAAACAATTTCAGAGTGTTTAAAGTTAGCCCAAATCCTGCATCTTTACCATTATTACTGATAAAGAGGCTTATCTGTACTGTGTACTACTAGCCCAAGTACCAACACACCATTAGATCAAAAGTCAGAGATTTTCTTTTTATCAGCTGTTCTGGAGTGTGTTTATCTTTTTATAAATTCCCCAAGTTTCTCCAATTTCTCCTCTTAGGAGCAAATATACAGTAGCTTTACTGCGATATCCCCTTGTAAAATCCTAGGTCACCCCGTAGTGCATCCTCAGCGTTGCTGGCAAGAGGCAAGGTTGTGTCATGTCTTGGGAAGCTCCAGGTGTTGACATCTTTTTCACAGATTTATGTAGGTGCACAAAAAGCTCATGTACATCCCTCTCGAGTATCAAGCACAGATGGCTGAAGGGAGACTCTCTTTGTGTCTCAGCCACACCAGTGTAAGCTTATTGTCTATGGATGGCAGTGCCATTGTTGCAGCAGAAGGGGAATCCCAGAGAAATTAAAACTGGATCATCATTTGGTCACTGAGTGGTGGCAGTTTCCCTGCAGGATTACACAGTCCTGAGACCTCTTCCCTGAGCAATCTACATAGTGCTGACTATAGTTAGCACTTCAAAGTTAGGTAGGTTGAGATGTCAGCTACTGACATGGCTAAAAAATGCAGGAGACGGTTTCCTGGCCGGTCCTACCTGTGGTACAGAATGTGGTTATTGAAATTTTTAGAGCAACATAACTGCTGAAGCAATAATTTTATGACAAATAGGGTGTCTGTGTAGGTGATGAGTCTAGACCAGGTTTTTGCCCCCCAGGAGCAAAACATATGGACTGGGTCATATAACCTTATCCCTTCCCTCAGTGCAACTGCATCCAGCCTGCATAGTAGATCTAGCTTTAAAGCAGATACAGTCAGCCTGTGCATGTGAAGAAGTGAGGGTGCACCATCAGCTCTGCTATGTAACTGAACCATCATTGCTACTCAAGCCACCAACCAAGTTAATGTGTGTCTCCCTCTGCCCTGCAGAAACGTAGTAGGGGCAGTCAGGGTGTGATGGAGAGGGCAGGGAGCTGCACTGTGATTCTCCAGATTTTACTGTGTCAGATGACACTGAACATGTGCTGAACTGGGCAAGATATAGGAAGGAGGAGAAGGAAAACAGTCTTTGGTCTTTTTGACATCTGCATGAAATCTGTGCTTGAGAATCTCCATTATTTCCTATAAAGACATGTCTCTGACACAAATCTGCAGTGCTAAGCAGAATTTGCACAGTCTGCTTTTGTCCAATGACAAGTAAATTTGTTTTTGTAGACAAGCTTGTAAGTAGAGCATGGCTGGTGCGGAAATGATTTTAATTTCTTATTTGTTTACATCTGTGATTTAATTACTGCAATCCCTGTTATCGGCTTCTTTAAACTTTTACTTATTATCTGGTATCAAGAATACAATTTGTTTCCTTTTGACAGAAAACTACTTTCCACAAAGTGATGATCCATCAAGTGAAACTGCTGTGTTAATCAGTCTATTCACAAATACAACATGTGCAGGGATAAGAATGACTGGATTTAAATTGCATTAACCAAAGATCAGGAGATTGGAGGATGTTACCAACAATAGTGGTCAGGAGTAATCATGAGAATCATATTTGTGAAAACACATGTGATTTGAGTGAAGGTTTTCCTCACAGTTCCAACAGAACAAGGTTTCAATATCTACACACTTGCCACATGGCAGAACCCCTGTCTGGGTCTATGATGGAGCCATTACATTAATAAAATGCTTTTTAAATCCTAAAATCATAGACCTTTTTTTTTGTGATTAGGCTCAATGTGAAGCAGTTTTTCTTCTCCCTACATTTTCTAAGTAAAACATACAGAAATTTATCAGGAAAATGCTAAGAACTCAAAGCAAAACCAAGTAAGCCAAGTGCCATCTGCCTTCTTCCTTCCTTAGAAGGAAAAGTTGATCCTTCCAGAATGAGAGGACCTGTGAATTTCTTTACTCAACATTAAACTTTTGTGTGCACCTGTAGTTTATTAAATTTCAGGTGCCGTCCTTTAGTATTTTAAGTGTTACATCTTCTGCTCTTTATTAAAGTAAGTGAGTCAGTAGGCAGAGGGCACAGCATAATCCCTTCCTCCAAAAATGTTAGTTTGGGCATCATACATGGAAACCTGTCTCCACAGCCAATGGATACCTGCAGCACTTTTTCCTCTGTGTAATTTTCTTCCGCTTGCTGGCTGGAATGACTTTCACCTTTGCCCCTCTGTTCCACAACAGGTATATCTAGGTTCAGATCTCCCGAAGTCCTCATCTGGTACCCACTTTCCCATCTAAGCCTGTCCCTCTAAGGCTGGTGTGGAGACAACGGCTGCAGTGCAGAGGTGTATATTGAGATCTATTTGTATTTTGAAACTGAGGCAGAATACAAAAGATAAGCTTTTCATTTCTGCATAGTTCTCCAGAGATCTTCTGCCCAGGACATTTATCAGTGGGCTGTGGATCAGGCCTGTTGTCTTTTTTTGAAAGACATGCCTGACTTGCTATAGTTGTACAGGTTAAGCTACACTTTAGAAACTATTAACAGCTCTAAAATGCAGGTCTTCAAACAAAAAAATACTATTTTTTTTTGGAGGGGAATAAGAGCTACACATATCCAAGATTAGCTGTCATGTAAGAAAAAAAAAAAAAGACTAAACTTGAATATTTATAATTTTATCAGTGAACAACTTGAATGCATTTAAGCTTGATCCAACTTAAAATTGCTATAGTCCAACAATATTATGTCATTTATTTATATTTAAATCAAGAAAAATAAGTCTCTCCAGAAAAAAATAGTACAGCCTTTTAATATCAAACATCAGTCCATACCAGAACCCTACCACATGATTATTCAATTGTTCTGAGGGGGAACTCGCCTTCTGCAGAGGTCACAGTGAAACTCCTGCTGATGGACTCTTTGCCTGCATGTTTGCCCCCGAAGCTTATTTGCCTGCATGTTTACACCTGAAGTATGTGCCACTGCAGCCCCCACACAAGTCAATGAGACTGCCCAGGTCACACACACAACTAGGTGATTGGCAGCATCCTCTGTTCAAATTCTCTTGGTTCATCTCCAATAGTATTTTCAGGCTTTTCTCACATACCTTGAGAGAGCAAGCACAGCTACAGTGTGTATCACCATGTATAGGTGTATCACCATCACTTAGTTAATGTAGGGTTTATTATAATTTGTTCTGCTTAACCCTATAAAAAGAAGAACTTCAAGCATGTGATTTATACCTTTCCTGAGGCACACACAAATATTATTAGATGGTTCAGTCAAATATCTCTGAGATTAAAAATGTAAACAGTGTAAGGTACCTAACCTGTCAACTGATTGATGTATCTATTACTTTTAATAAAATCAAACATTAATTAAACTTACTGGAAGGCTGCAGCCTACCTTTAGACAAATGTATTATGCTATTTTGAGTGCTGGAATTAATTCCAGAAGACAGTTTAGTGGCGCTGCTAAAACAAATGTTTTGCAGAAGGAAAACATTGACAGAATGGCACATGACTGAGGAAAAAGGATTTGTTCATAAAGGATTCTTCAATTCAATTTTATATGAATAAATTAATTAGAATCCATGCAATTATTGTCTTTCTAAAGGCCTGCTGCCTGTTTGTTAAGCTCTACAATGTACTGAGTTTATTATAAATTTTATGCTGCTATGGTTTCCTGAATGACTATCAGACATCTTTGCTGTGAGACTTCCTACAGCTATTTCCCCATATGCGCTGTTACAAGCAAAAAGAAAGAACTCATATGTAAAAAAAAGAAACAAAACAAATATTTCTTCTAAGTGCACCATTTTTAAGGACATAAATAGTTAATTCTAGATTTTTGCAAAGTGACAAATTACTTCATATGTCTTATTTTAGATACTTTTTGTGTTGATGCTTTTCTATGAGCATAGACTGAAGCCTATTATAAAAAAAAACAGTAATTTTTTTGAAAAAAAAAAGAATAACAGTAATTTTCTATACTACCTCTTTCAAAGGACATGAACATTTGTCTACGATATTTTCCCAGTGTCTCCTCTCATTGGCATTTATTGGGACATTCGAAGTTCCCAGCAGTAAGTTCAGTAAGTTTAGATGTCCATCTAAAGATAGATTGTGAGTTACAGGGAACTTTGGATATTTTCCTTCTGTTTCCTTGATGGTAACAGTAGGCAGTCAGGGCATCAGACGTAAGAGTGAAACTGAGAGATAATACCCATAGATCTAATTTTTGCAGTCTAGCTGGACTCAGCTGGGAGGATATTGCAAGATAAAATGGGTTCCTGGAATTGTAACTTATTTCTTAAATAAAGTCTTAATGCTCTAGGGTTTGGTTCTGCGAAGTATTGAGCCCTTTGAAGCAGTCAGAAGTGATTGGTGTGATATATGCCTGAAGACTACATATTTCCATGTGTTGCTCCTTTAGACATGAACACCTGCCTTGGATGAAGCCAAGGGGAGCATCACTGCTGCAATTTGTCTTTCCCATTAGATGTGATATAGAGCACAATCTGCTGCAAATGACAGCAACTGTGTATAGTGGCAGGAGCTTTCTTACCCTGGCTGCATCAGTCCCACCTGCCGTGCCACATGTGGGATTCTAGCTTCTAGAGGCACCAAAAGGATAGATGGTGCTATCTGAGCTACTCAGAAATATCTTACATGAAAGATTTCAAAATAAAATTATTCTTCAATTTTTTTGAACAGTATCATTGTCCTTTAATATAACCTGTGAGTAAAAGAAGTTGAGAAGGTTTTGTGTCTTATTTAAAAAATAATAATAACAAAATTAATACTATTCCCCAACTGATAGTCTGTATGGGTGCATGGCAAAGTCAGATCACATCTTCGTCAAAGTGAGTGTCTCTGCATTTCCCGCAGGAAAATGTAATCAGAGGAGGACTGTGTTGCCTTCCCCAGCAGTGGAAGAATGAATGGGTTCTGCTAGGATTATTTGTACAGGAAATTCGATTGCTAATATGCATTAAAAGGTGATGTTAAAATGTTATGACAATGAGGACTACCAAGATCAATAGAGAAACTGATGTTTTGGAAAACCAGATCCAATTAGATGGAGATCTTGATGTACTGAATACGTCTGCTCTGCACAGGCAGTACATCACAACTGCAGCAAATGCTTTGAGTTTGCTATTCACAAACTGATCGGTCTCCAACTCCTGTCACAGAGAGACCTGCAGGAAAATGACAAAAGCACCCAAGAGACTTGGTAGTCCCAGCCACTTCAGTCCCCTAACAGATGTGAGTTCTTTGGGCAAGCAAGCTGACCACACTGAGTAGGCAGGCCCTGCCTGAGACCACCACCACAGCGTTGTGCTGGCACCAGCACCCCAGGAAGGCAAAACAAGTTCTAAATTAATCAAATATCTATGCAAGCTGGTGTGAAAGAGCAACTCCGTCACAGTTCTGAAATATCTTTCCCAGAAAAGAATAGAAACACCCGTAACCACAGTTGTTTAAGGGAAAAAAAAATGGTACAAATAAATACAAAATTATACTCCAGCTGTTACTCATGTTCTAAATGTTCTGTCTCCTGATGGATTATATTCTGTAACACATACAGTATTTCTGCCTTTAGTAAAACACATTTTGGAGAAATAGAGAACAGTTATTGTGGCTTTTTTGCATAGAATATATGATCATTTCTTTCCTATCATTAAGTGGGAACTGCAGGTTGAGACTTGGAGTGACTTTTCAGTCCTCTGTGCCTTAGAATAAGGCAAAAGATATAATTCTGGTCCTGAATCATAACTTCTTAATGTGAAAAAGACATTCCTATAATAATCATGTTAAGCATAGAGAAAAGATAGATAAAGCATTAGAATAATATTTTGGGCTTATTTTAATGCAATTCAGAAGCCAGCAAAGCAATCTA
This sequence comes from Chloroceryle amazona, assembly GCA_027560015.1. Taxonomy (NCBI): domain Eukaryota; kingdom Metazoa; phylum Chordata; class Aves; order Coraciiformes; family Cerylidae; genus Chloroceryle; species Chloroceryle amazona. The sequence continues at coordinate 13,451 of JANHFX010011494.1, forward strand.
GCTTAAGCTCAGTTTTAAATATGAGGCCTGTCCTGCTAAAATATATTATGACATGGTCTAGAGAGACCTTACTGTGGCCTTTCAGTACTTCAAGGGGCCTGTCAGAAAGATGGGGACAGACTTTAGCAGGGCCTGTTGTGGTAAGACAAGGGGTGATGCTTTTAAACAAAAAGAGGGAGATTTAGCCTAGAGAGAAGGAAGACATTTTTTACAGTGAGGGCTGTGAGACCCTGGCCCAGACTGCCCAGCAAGGTCATAGATGCCCCATCCCTGGAACTATTCCAGGTGAGATTGGTCAGGACTCTGAGCAACCTGCTCTAATTGCAGATGTCCCTGATCCCTGCAAGGGAGTTGGACTAGATGACCTTGAAAAGTCCCTTCCAACCTAAACCACCTGTGATTCTGTGTGATTGTGTACTTTTCCAGATCCAATCTTATTACAGTAAGGCATTTGGGAAACGGAACAAACATACATGTTTTATTTAACTAAGAAGCTGCAAATTTTGAATTTTTGTCTCCAGATATGGCATTTTTAATTTATTTGTAACACATAAATAAGATTGAGTTTTCTATAGGCTCAAGGGTTAATATGGCCTGCCTGCTCAAGCAATACCAGAAATCAAATGTAAAATAATTGCAAGCATAGCAAGTGGAATTTCTTATTGACCTGAAACAAGCATCTGTAAGCAAACACCAATATTCTAACCAAGAAAGTTCTAACCATATGATAAATAATGATATATAATAATGGGAATCTGGAAATAAAAATTAAAAAAAAAAACAACAAATAAAGAAGGAAGAAACAGGTAAGAAAAAAAATCAAATGCTAAAAACATTTTCCTAAAACCCTATTGCAACTTTTATATTTCATCTGGTAGTCCAAGCTCAGAAATAACCTTCCTCGTAACTGCAGTGGACAAACAGAAGGAGGGCAGGTGGTGGGATGAAGAGCTTTCAGAGATGAGATGTCCAGTCAGAGGTAGCACAACTTAGAGGAGATTTTTATGAAGTCGCACTTGACAGGGGGAGTCATAAACTCAAATCACAGGAAAAAAGAAATTGCAATCCTGCTTCCCTTATGTAATTATTTTGAAATCACTGTTGCTCTCCAAGCTGCTGTGTCTGCATTTATTTAAATTAAGTAGAAAGTTTATGTATAAAGGTGAAGCCAGAAATCCAGGAATATTAAGAATCAGAACCTAAATGTCATGCTGTACAGCTGACTGCACTAAATAGCATGTAAAAATGAAAATTCTCTCTGTCTTAATGATAAATTATTTTTTCTCTAGAATTTAGCCTACTTGTTATGTTTTGTAGTGTGAGCTTTTCATAAGAAAAATTGTAAAGATTTTAGCTCTAAGTCAGAATACATCTTGCCTCAACTTCCTACATGAATTCTGCAATGCCCACTAACACAGTTCCTGGGGTTTTGTGTTTTTTCCTGTTTCCTTCAGTATAACATAGAACCATTCATTTTTTCATTTCAGGATATTTTGTACTGGTAGAACTAATAAAATCTGACTCTGAAGTGAAAGCAGCCTCATGGGGGGCTGGAAGAGGGCAGTTTCTGCAGGGGAGATGAGTTTCCATTGTGAACAGGCTTTCCCAGGAGCTTTGGCTTTTATTTACTTTGCGTTTTTTCCTCTGGGAAAAATTCCTAAATCTGAGAACAAAAGCTCAATCATAATGTTTTTCTACCAACAAAAATAGAAAATCCACACCAATCTGTTCTTTTATGTGACAGGACTCCTGATATATGAGCCTCAAATGATTATCCCTCCATCTGATATGTTAAAAACACTGTCATGCACAAGGTAAAAAAGGAGAGTATTTGTAAGAAAACACTAAAGAAATAAAATTAAATAAAAAAATCAGGCAGTTCATGTAAATTCCAAATATTATTTATAATGGAATGAGAAAGCAGAACAGAAAGCTTCTCTATATTCTCTGTATCCTCTAATATATATCGAACTGCTAAGGAACTGATAGGCATCATGTGTCCCTCTAGCTGGCTAGGAAATGCATGCTCCTGAAAAATTGACTGTGGAAAATAAACTTTGAGGCTGTATTAATTTCAGTATCTCCTATTTAAGAAACTTGATAATGAATAGGACAGAAATAAAAGATGTAGTAAAAATTACTAGATTGAAAATGGTCGTATTTACAGTTTCTGCATCATGACTAAGGAAAACATTTTTCTCAATGTTTCAAAACAGCCAACAACTATGTAGATGCTGACAGCTAGAAGCAGAAATGAGACTTAATGCATTTTTTATTAGTGATGGGAACTCACCTTTGCAGTGATTTCTTGGGGGAATAGCAATACACTGGTGATTTCTTTAGTCAAAGTGAGATACTATTTGAAAATCATGCTGCAATTTACATGAGGCTTTATTCAGGAAGTTCTAAGGCCCTGTAATTTCAGAAACACACTATCCTGCAGATTCAGGATGCAAAGTTCTGCCTAAGATTGTTACAGAAATGGAGGCAAAAGCTGAGTTACACTCGATGTTTCTATCAAACTTACTTCAAACTTACTGAGCTTGGGGTGCTGCTTCCTTCTCCAAAAGTCAATTCCATGGGAAATTTAACTTCTGAATAGGAAATATAAAATTACAGCTTCTGTTTTTTCTTTCCTTCATGAAGCTAAAATATGAAAAATTGATCTACCAGCAGATCTCAGGCACTTAATAAAAGCACCACTACCAACTCCTGATAAAAGGTGTGCTGACATAGCCCTACACAGGCATCTCCATCCACAAGCTCTTCAACCAGCCACAATACAACTATCCTCTGGCAAATCTACTCACCCTAATCTCCACCCTCTGTGGCCACTACACTGTAGCCATGTCCCACAGAACTGTCTTTCTCTTTTGGTGCTAGTGATCTCCCTGAAAGCCCATGAGGTGGCTGTCCATCCTCACCTGGCAAACAGCGTGTATTTGTTCTCCCCAGTCTCTTCCTGCCTCTCCACTCTGCTCCTGCAGCCAGACCTGGTTTTGACTGCTTTCTCCAGTAACTTTAGGCATAATCAGTGTCTGGTAACTTCCTTGCCTCCTGGGGTAATGAACGTCTTCCACAAGGGCCAAATATCTCTAAGAGCATCTACCCATGAAGCTGTCAACACATTCAGTACAAATATGCCTCGCTTTCTCAGGTATGGACTCTACTTTCCAGTCCTGCAATGCCCAGGGTCTATGGCACTGCCTATAACTTCAGCTTCCTAATTTTTTCAAGAGCATTTTTGTGTCAGCATTCACCAGTGATGTGCTGTTGTAAATATTTCACTGTATTTAAAGCCTGTAGGTAGTTTTCTTATTTCCAGCATTTCTGTCCTATGCTATTTTAACTGGATACTGGAAAGAAGATTGAATCATTTCTGCTTAACATCTGAGCTTCAATTTTAACTGTGTGTCAGATCATGTTCTGAATTTAAATTGATCTGTGCATTGCCTTCCTTTCCTTTCCTTTCCTTTCCTTTCCTTTCCTTTCCTTTCCTTTCCTTTCCTTTCCTTTCCTTTCCTTTCCT
>JANHFX010011495.1:0-12997 GCA_027560015.1 Chloroceryle amazona
CCGGCAGTGTCGGGTTGTATGCGGACTCTGTTTCGGGGTGTTTCTTTGTACCATTGAATTTTCTCTTGTTTTGTATTCCTGACTTGAGTCCCTTGTTGTTTTGCTTTTCAAACCATTACACCCAGCTTCCCTCTGCCTTCTGTGCCTGCATTTCCCAAGGCAATTAAGGTGCTTTTCAAGAACAGGCAGCACCTCATGGCTATATCTGTCACTTGAAAGTCGGAGACATTTTGTCACTTCTGGAATAAGACGTCACATGCAAACTGCCTGTAGGGAACCGTTCCCAGGATTGTGCTGGCTCCTCAACTCTCCAAAAAGCATGCCTGGATGGACAGGTGAGGGACGAGCAACTATGCAGCACTGGAGCTGATCATGTCTTGGGAACGTTACCAGCACAACTATGCTCCAAGTGTCAATGTCTTGCTCCAACATGATGCTAGGAAGTACCAGGGCACACATGTCAATCTGGGTACCCAGCAATTACTTTGCCCTGAAATCAGAGTGGAGCTGAGGGATGAATGGGAGCTTCACTGAGTTTGGTGAGCCCTAGTGCACCACCAGTGTTTCAAATGATCTTTTCCCCAGCCCAGTAGCAATTCCCATTTGACTCATACCTGGAAAAATGTCTTAATACTATAAAGAGTAACCTGGAAGGGATAAATTTTACATGGTTTTAGTGTTCTCAGTGTTGTGTCTGAATTATGATAGGCAGGAGGGCACAAGAGGACAGTGTCTGTGATTCATATTTGTAACAGTGCAAAATAGAGATTTCCAAGAAAGCTGGAAATCACTGCCAACTGTTGAGAGATGAAATGCAATTACTGGAAAGAGACAAGCTCCCTCATCTCATGGTTTCTGGACCTGTGGCTGTTGTGAGGAGATGAAGGTAGTTACGGCATGGGGTTAGACAGGTGAAACAGCATGGACAGCCCTTCTGACTCAGTGCTTGGGGAACTGTGTGTCTAAACATAAACTTTCCACCAGTTGTCCTCTGCTGTAAGAGCTGTTGATGCTTCCAGAATGAGGATGGAGTCCACATGTGTCCTGGCTACAGATGCTGGAAATGATATCAACTTAATTGTAGCTGGACATCTGGCCCTATCCCATGGCTTGCATCTCTCATCTCCATCTCAAGCTGTTCTGTGAAACAGTCAAGTTTTCACTGAAGTCCCTCACCAACTAGTGCTGGCTATTTTTACAAGGACACACTTCACATTGGGGATGTCTAAAAGCATAGATCCTATTTCTGAAGTATGTCTGAAAAGCTGGCTAATAGGAATTGAAGTAGCTGGGTCCAGTGACAGAGTCTTGATGAAAGGCAATGCATGCATGTGAGCTGCCTGAAATAGAAACAGCAAGTTCCTCCTGACGAAAATGCCTATTTGTATGTAAAAAGCAGCATGAACATTGACATTTATAATTCATAATCACATTTGACTAGTTAAAAAGAAAAAGGATCAATATCTAGGAAGAATATACACAGATTATTAAAAAAGTATTAAAAGGTATATTGAAAAGTATTACTTTATATGTATAGATTATACAAAGAAGTATTAAAAACATAGTGGAAATACAGAAGAGCCCTGAGGCTATGTGTCTGCATGAGGTTAAGGTCACCTACACGGGAAAACAAAAGCCATGTAAAAATAATAGATAGGAGGCTTTGTGCAGAGAATCAAAATACTGAAGAGAAAAAAAGTATTTTCTTATGCTTTATTTAACTTTCATTAAGAAACTCAAGGGTTTGGAGAGATACATCCATAATTCACAACTCATGAGGATTGTTCAGGAAAGTTTTTGCCTGCTCCTTGAGCAGTAAATGTGATGATGTCAGTATGAGCTTACAAATAAGCTGATCAGAACTGCTTCCTGACTTCCAGCCTGTTTTACACTGGCACAGCTTTTCCAAACTCTCTAAAGAATGTTGGCTATTTTGAGAGATACTGTTCTCTATTTTGTGTTCCACTCAAATAAATTCTTGAATTATTAGATTAAAGCAGCTATAAAATATATATTCTAAAGCAGAATAGCTGCTCAGAAAAAGCCCTTGAATACATCTTTCCTGTTTACTTTCACTGTTGTCAGATTTGATTGTCTTTAATTTTTCCAATAGCCACACAAGTTATTCTTATAATGTTTGCACAAAACATCTTTAGTATTAACTGCAGCTAATATTTTGATTCTGGCTGCTGAATGATCAGTGAAGGAGGAAGAGTAATTCATCCCATCCAAAGTGGCATGCACTGCTTTGTGAAGATACCCATCTGTCCCCAGGCTAGGAGAGAGGACTGCTCTTACCTCAGCGATGGTTGGGTGTGATGATTCCTGGCTGGCAGAAGCAGCTCTGGCAGTGCTCATAGAGGCAGGATCACCAAATGCAGCTGTGGTCAGCACAAGCCACTGCCCTCGGAGTGCAGCCTCATGTCCTGCATGGGACAACTGTCATAAGGTCATTTGCAGATACCCTGACACTGTCCTCATGATGGATTTAAGTGTCTGTTAAGGAACCAATGATTCAGACAGCACATTGGCAGAGCTGTCACACTGCACTTCCTGATATGATAACCTTAGCTACTAAAGAAAGAGTTTATCTTCTTTTAAGCCCTAGTTTCTAAATAATCCACTCCCTCGCAGCATTACGTTTCAGACAAGACTTTATTGCATCTGTCAAGGGACATTCAATTTCTCATTGATACACAAGATAGTTCAAGCCACACAGGGTCATGCACTATTATTTTGATGACACCACCAGTGTAATTAGATGTCAGATTACACAGGGTCCAGTTAAAATTCTTCTAAATTTTTTTCTGACAACTCACTAGCTGCTTTTGAAAGATTATAGATTTTCTTACTTGCATGAAAACTTCTCACTCCTAGGAAGGCACAAGAAACAATATTCAGGAATTAGGCTTTCTAGCTGTTTATCTCTCTGCTCACAAATATATTCCTTCAGCTTGGTGACCAAGGTATCAAGCTTTGAGTTTGTTATCAGCACAAGGACAGCTGCAAAGAACCACACACCCCTCTTCCCCATTTGTACATATCCACTTTTACATATGTGTATTCCAGGCAACTCCTAGTTCTTATTTAGCTACAAAAAAGTTTCTCATTCTGTTACCAAGACTGCTTGGATCTATCCTTTGCACACATGCAAACTTGCATCATAGTCCAAGAAAGCAAGTTAACACCTCTCATACTCTATGCCCCAGCTAAATAGAGCTGGTAAAAGCCATAATTCAGTCATTTAAGTCAAAATTAAACCCCCTGAAATAAATGGAACTTGAAGAGTTTTAAACCGTGACACTTCCCCATGTTTCCATTTCTTCAAAGTTAAACATTGCTTGATAAGTATCTGTGGGCTAAAAAGTTTCAGTGTTGCACAGGGACTAAACAGAAGAACTAATATTTAACCAGTTTATGCAAAGACTATGTCCCAAGGTCTTTGTTGAGGTCGCACATGCTGTTACATGTAAGTACATGAGATAGCACGTGCCTAACGTGCATAGGCAAGGATATTTGTAAGAAGATTATTCAGATCTCAACCAATATCCAGACAAAGATACGGACCTGCTACCTTATGTAGGATCTTCCAGGCCCCCTCCATTCCCATATACTGAGAGCAGGACTGACCCTGCTGCAGTGCTGACAACAGCTTCCTGAGAATCATCTGATCTCAGTTGTGATGTGTGATGCCACAGAAAGTAAACAGACCTTGCTACCCTTTCACACCTGGCAAATCGACACTGCAGCAGGTAGACACTTTATTCACATACCTGTTGGCGACAGCCTGGTGTAATCCCTGTTCTCTCCTGTGGTTTCCAAACTACTCTGTCAACATATTACTGTGTTTAGAGATTTTCTGGGCTCTAAAGTCTTCAAGTATGTCCAGTTGTCTCCTGTGTAGGCCTTTATCTGCTTCTTAGTACATTTTCAGTCATGTTTGGGTTTTCTGTTGCTGCTTGTGTTTGGAAGGAGCTCCTTCTGAATAACTGCTGAGTCGCTCCTTTTCCATGGACATCCTCCTGGATTAGATATTTTTCATAGTTGTGAAGAACATATAATGCCAGGATTTCCCGTGCAGTGATATTAGTGTCTTTGGTGGTGAATAGAATGTCTCAACGTTTCTTGGTAGCAGTTGTAGCTGTGTACTGACTCATGTCCTCATTTCTGTATTTTGGTGCCAGTTTCAAGGATCTGGGACTGATGTTTTCTTCAGCTTCATGCACAAAAGGTCCTAAATTGCCATTTTGAAATGCTACAGCAATATGAATAATATGTATTATGAACAGACTGTTAAGACTTAACCTTGCCCCAGGTGTTGTACATAAAATCTGCTAACATGAATGAAATTGCAAACATGATGATACCTATCAATGGAGCACTAAGAAACAGGTAATTACTTGATTAAAATATTTTTTTTCTTATATCTTAATATTATTGAGTGTGAAATACTGCACCCACAAATAGCTATGTTTCTCTACTGCCAGCCTCCTTCCAGTGTGAGAATTTACTCTTCAGGTTTCCTGTACCAACTTCTTGTTTAATTGTCTTCATTTGCATAATCACTTTTCCAATTCCAAAGACTTTTTGACTATTTAAAATATTTTTAAGACTGATAACTTAGTTTCAAAGACAATTTTCAACAATTGGTAGATTTTTAATGGATTTATTTTTGTGACATGCAGTATTGCATTTCAGATCTGGGTAGTGCAGATATTATGCACATTTATTTTTACAAATATATGTACATTAAAAATAAATTTTTGATGCCTCATAGCTCCTTCTAACGTGTCTACTTTTGAATGTTGCATTTTATCCCTAAACAGTCCACATCTATGTGACTCCAAATTCTCTTTTGCTTAAAATTTTCAGTGAAAAAAAAAGAATAAAAAGAAGAAAAGGAAAAAAAAGAAAAAAGCACTGTGAAAACCACAGAAACAACAATTATGCTTTAGAGAAGAAAAGTAGAAATGAACACACTAATTTTTCTGCCTACAATTCATTTTAGCTTGACCAATATGAAAAATCAATCTTGACAGAAACACCCAAGGTCAAAGGTTCTCCAATTTAAAGACAGACATTACGTGACTGAAAAATGTATTCCATCTTTTGTCTGTGTAATGCTACTTCTGCTGTCCTTAAGCCAAATGAGTTCTATGTAAATGAACATGTTTTAGAGAATAATGCTGTCTCAAAGAAGACATCATTTTAGCTCTTAATGAAATAGTTCACCATTTCTTGCTAACAAAACCCCTTAAGACTTAATCAGAGAAATAGATATGAAATAGTCAGTGTGCATAATACATGCAAACTGGAAAAGCTGCTTTGCTTCTTTAATTTTTCCAGTCAAAAGGTGTTTCTTCCTCTAAAAACAAGCATTCAGAAAAAAGAACTGTGTCAACTGTTCCACTTTTTCTGTCTCTACAACACAAAAGTTTTACGGGCATTCACATTCTCCAATAGCATTCACTTGGACAGATTTTAGTACATGTTCTAATAAAAAGAGTCAAAGAGGGATTAGACCATTTTAAGGAAAAAAAAGTATCAAAGAACTACTGCAGAGACAGAGAAATCCAAAAATCAAATAATTGTAGTTTCATATCAAAAGACCAGAGTATTTTTTAATATATTAAGTATATCTTATTTCCTTACTTTTAATGCAAAATTTAACCTTGAGGTAGATAGTTGACCCTAGCACGTTATTATCCTATTTGTTGATCAAGTGTAAACAACGTAAGGTTACATGGGTCTCTTTTGCCTAATCTACAAGTGAAATATATTTTCTGCCGAAGATAGCAGCTACAGAAACATAGGTAGTTCAACATTGTGAGAGCCTGTTCAGATTTCCCACCATGATTCAACTCTTCACTTGTAACAAAATCAGCTCTCTTCTAGATTTACTCTTATTCCGAGGGTCGAAATCCTTTTCTGTCAGAGTGGTGTGACAATAAAATATTTACCACCCATATGCCACATTTCCTTGGGTTCCTTCTCTGGCAGTCTGCAAGGGTTTCCCAAGACTCATAATTCTGGACAGACATTTTTTTTATTGTTGCTGCTTGTTTGTTTTGCTTTTTGTCCTTTCTTTCTTTCTTTTTTTTTTTTTTGTAGATCCTGTTCTAGCTGACCATGAGCCATCATCAATGGTTCCTTGCAGCAAAGAAACCCAGTGGCATCCTCACCTGTGTTAGGCACCACTTCTTGGTGGTGACAGACCAGGAGGAAATGGGGACAAAACTAAAATACAGGAAATTCAACTTAAAACTAAGAAAAACCTTTTTCACTGTAAGGGTGTTGGCTAAAGATCTACATCCTTGGAGATATTCAGAACTCCACTAGATACAGCTCTAAGGAATATTGCGTAGCTAGCACCACTTTGACTTAAACCTCTCAGAGTGACACTGGTAAAGCTTGCAATGAGCTGGAACTGTGAGAAAACCCAACAAATCTCAGTCTTCATTGCCTTCAGGTACAGCAGTATCTTAAGCAGACTTTGCCAGGTATGAATATGAAGAACAGCTGCAGTAACAGAGAGAAAGTTTAGTTAACCCAGAGTTGAACACTGGCCAACAAAGGAAGTGCAGAGAACAGTATTAACAGCAGAACAAGCATACACTAGATCCACTGTCTACTAAAGTATATCTATTTTCCCAGAATACTGATTTCTATCAGCTGGCTGCTCAGTACTTCTTGTTTGGAGTTTAAAAGAAGTCCATAGATTTCTTTTCAACTACCCTGTCTAGTTTCCACTTAGCTCCAGTCAAGTTTTATCATCCAGAACCTCCTGTGCCAAGGGGTCAAGTTAACCAAGCATGGTGAAAGGAATGACCCACCTCTTGGAATCAGACCACAATCAACAGTAGTGAGAGAGTGAGTAAACCAGTGTACTGAGATTCTTTCCTAACCCTATCAAATACAATATGAATGTCAGTGCATTTTTTCTTATGATATATTATAGTTCTGTTTTCTATTTCCTCTCTCATTTCATCTCTCTATTCTTCATTTTACCAATGCTCTTTTGAGTTTGTTGGTTTTTCTGTTTCACTTTTTCTTCTGATTCCTCCTTGTATTTTTATAGTAAGAAGAACATCAAATAATAATAGGTATTGAATTAGAATGTTCAGTTCATTTGTCCAAAATTTCGTAAGAAATCAGTCTGAGGATGACTCATAACAACTGGCATTTTTTTTTCTCCATCTTTTGCTTTCCCTAGTTAATGGATATATTCTGAACAAGATCTCAAGTTTAGAGGCCTCTCATTGAATGGGAACTTCACTGTAATAACAAGTTCTATACTGAGTTGTATTAGCAAGAACTTATTTGCAAATAAGACGAAATGAGGATAAAAATAATTATCATACAGTTACTTGTTATTGTTTGCATCTCAATCATGTTAGCTTTGTCTAACAGATTGGTCATCTTCAGCTCACAGTCATTCTGTCTCTTATTCAGTGAGTACCAGGGATTTGGTATCACTTCTCGTCAGCCTGACATAATAGTGCATGTCAGTCATTCACTTTGTGCCTCTTTGAATGCATATCCTAAAAAACAGATTGACCTAACTGGAGTGAAAAATAATGTAGACAAAAAAATAGCCATCCATTTGTCTGATACTATTACAGAATTCAACATGCACAATACTACCAAGGTATAACTAACTATTGAAATTCCCTATTTCTACAGATAGAAAATGCGAGAACTAACCCTACAGACATGTACTGGCTGCTCTGATATAGTAGTTAGAGAAATTAAAATTGTTGAGTATGCTGAAGGGATTACAATCCCAGCAGCCACTGTGGGAGAAAGACTCCTATGAGACCTGAAGGGTTTACGTTGATCTGCAGACATTGCTCAGATATTTGCTTTTTGGTAATTTGGAAATTATATATACATACTAAGCCTCATGCTTTTGAGATGTCTTTACAGAGGTATAAAATATGATGATTTTAAATTGCGTAGACTATCTAATTATTCCAATGAGATTTGGTCAGACAGGCAAAATATTTCAGGAAGGCAACCTTTGTATAGAGTTTGATGATAGCCCCTCAGAGTTTGGAGGGCCCACAGTCTAATGGGAGTGAGTGAGCAACACCTACAAACCCAGGAGCACTGGGATCTCCAACACTGGGGAACTGAAATAATGTGAAATTAAACCACCTCAGACAGAAACACTTATCATGCTTGGTTTTTGGCGCTAAAATATGAGGTTAGCCTCACCAGGTCCGACATACAATTAACACAGACTAAAATGCTCTTCCACAGGGTTGCGCAGGACCCCAAAATGGGGCACTTCCCTTGTCCCCTATGGAGAGGCCCTTCTTCCCCCCAGCAATACTGTCATATTTATCTCTGTCTACCCACCTGAGCAGCATTCCCCTTCAAAGTGTCTTTCCCAAATCTGCCCCACTCCCACCTGAGATCCTGCCATTCTCACCTTTCTCTCTGCGGAGGTGAAGCAGCTGATCTTGTGAGACTGCTGAGGCTAAAATTAAAGTTACCACTTTCATGAACTGAAATGATGAATGTGAATTGCATCTGTCACCTTAGTTTTCTATTATTTGATCTCTGTTTATGTATGTGAGGCTGAGCAACTCACTTTCCTTTCAGAACACACATTTTTTCTTCTGTGTTGAAGAAGAAAACAACTGATGAAGTTGCCAACTTGGGCTTACTTGACAGAGCCTGTAAAGGCTTCTGAAAGTATCAGGCACCTTTGAGTAAAACCTGTAGAAACATAGGAAAACTACAGTTGCAGCCTGGCAGTAAAAACATACTCTCTCTGCCATGGAAGGATGGGCACATCAAAACCACAGCAGTTCCAGTAGGTGTAATGAAACACCCCAGGGGACTATCCGTATGACTTGACACCTAGAGGAAATGCTGGATAATTGCCACCCACAATTTTGAAACGATGGATGACTAACAAACTCAACTGCCAGTCAAGGAGGCATTTTAGTGGGAAGGATGATTCATGTAAGAACAATATAACTTTTTCTGCTTAATTTTTTTTGGGCCTAACAATGAAGGAGGTAAAAAACAGGCAAAATAATGACTAGTAGCTGAAACAACCACAGGTTATAAAAGGTCATTCTAGTCTTATTGGCTCCTGGTTGTTTACACTGTTACTGGAAAGCACAGAAGCTTTGTGAGTACTTGGGTGAGAGCAGTGAAAGCACAGTGCAAGTACAGTGCATGATGTGACTGCATGGTGTCTGATATTTTGCTTGGTTTGATAAGGACCCACAGGATTTTAGGACAGCCACCTGCTTCCCATCATGTAACTTTATCTCACATGGTGGAGTCTGTCTGGGTCACATCTCCTTGTCATGTCTAGCCAGGATGAAGCACTGTGTTTTGAAGATGCCACTTTTCTGGCAACAGCTAAACCAATCACTGCAGCTAAAACTAGAGAAAACTACATATTCTGGTTTTGAATAGCCTACAGACTGCATATAAGAGCCTTCAGCAAATGACCAGGAGTGTGGCTAGTCCATGCAGGTAGCCCCTTGCCTAATCTTTTCAAGGAGTGGTGTTGACTCACATCATCAACCTGAAGGAGCCTCACCAGGCTCTTGTAAATCTTTGAAGTTTCATGCCTCTGTCATGAAGTGTTTGCTTTGCCAGCATTTCTAAATATTGGGGTCAAAAGCTGGAAACCTGTATCTATGCTGAGATGCTGCAGTAAATTATAGTCTCTGATGCTGAGAGAACTTTCACTCAAAAAATCAAGCCATTTTTAAGAGGTAAGGAAAATTCCCCCAACTTTAACAATCCATAAGTGATATGTCTAATTTAAGCTAATCATCCAGGTGGGAGGAATTGGCTCTTGAGGTGCCCATTTCTGTCTTGGCTATAAAGAGAGCTCGCATGACATATTACATTAAATACCAAACCTGTAGCAGATAGAAATCCCACTCATTCTGTCTACCTTGTAGGCATGGGTATGCTTGAGGATACATTTTTAAAGTGTTTGACTGATGCATTTGACTGTTGCTAGGCAATAACGGCCAATGTGTTTTAACCCATTCACAGTGATATATCATGTTGAAGCAATAATATTCCCCCTGGTTTGTGGTCACAGCCACAAGATTATCTGTATCTTTTGACCCCTACTGAAATCTTGTTCGGAATATAACTTTCAAGTGAGGAGCCCCAGCCTACCCTTCCAGTAATGCAGGATCAAAAACTGCTCCTGTTTTATGACATACAGACAAGTCTGGTCATTGTAAGAGACTTTTCTTTATGAGCCATGGTCAATAAAAATATGTTGTAAGACTGAATATAAAAAGTACATTCAGAAGACTGTAAGAGTCACCAAAGAATATTAAAATGGGAAAGGGCCTACACAACTCTTTGTTTTACCTACCTTATGTCCTTAAGATTTATGTTAAGCCCCACTTTTTCCAAGCATTTTCAGCCACGTGACACAGGGTTCTGCCCATTTTCTTGCACGATTCTCTGCCCGCCATCTGCTGATGTTTAGGATAGAGGGTTTCTTGCTATCTATGACAGTGTTAGGTTTACAGTTGGACTAGATGATCTTGAGGGTCTTCTCCAACCTAAATTATTTTATGATTATGATTCTATCCTCATGTTTTGATCCATACAGCAGAACAAATCTTATATCCATGTTAAAGGCAATACATAAGAGGTCTTGACACCTGCAAGCTTAGCTAAGCATCAGATTCCAGAGTATTCTTAAAACTACATAAGACTGACTAAATTCTTAAATGCCCTTTAGTACATAGCAGATTAAGAGGGGAAAAAAGAGCATCATATGATATCACTATTAATGGTAGTTCTTATGTTTTTTTTTTCCTAGTCTCTGATCACAGATTCCTGTATTTACTACCCTTCCTCCAAGTGAAATATGCAATCATCTCATCATTCAATGAGAGGATGTGATTAGAATGGGAGTCTCAGAACTTCATTTCTACTGAATTTCAATTATCTCCGGTACACAACCAGATGCACACAAACTGTTATTGAATATAAACACTCTATTCATTTCCCTCTGCCAAAATTATTTGCATCACACTCAGAAACAAGAAAACAACTTTTCAAATAGGGAAGTAGGTCTCCTAAATAGATGCTTTAATTTTAATTTTGATGAAAGCACTGAAGAACTACAAGAAGTGAATCAGTCAGCACTATAAGATATAAAGAATCATATTCGGAAGTTTCTATATTTTTAGTAAAGCAGAGAAGAGTTTTCATTAAAGTCAATTTGCATAAATTGCTTGTCAAGCAGATTGTTCCTCACTACTGACTATGGAAATAAAGATTCTCTGCAATTACAATAGTGTTGCCAGCTTAGTAAAACAGTTAAGTATATGGTTAAATCCATGTTCTCAGTTTATATAATCATGAGGTAAATGCTATGTTGATTCAAAGCTTGAAATTAAGATTTAAGCTCCCTATTTTGAAGCTAGATACAGTTAAAGCTTTATTAATACTTTTTACTCCCAGTACATTTAAGCTTATTTCTATGAGCCTTAAACCATAACATTTGATTCTTGTATGCCTTTTATTTTAGTCTAATTGTTTCTTTTTATACACTTTCAAGAACCATTCAAATATACGAATAAATCTGCAGTTAGCCCCTGTCTCTTTCAAGTAAGACATATGCAAATCTCACCTGCCCATTTGGCAGTGCAATCTGTTTGGTAAACTCAGGATGATGTGATACGGCAATTTCATAACAAGGAGTCAAGCTAGCACGAATGTCAGGAAAGATGAGGGAGGAATGACAGAGTTACAGTCCTCAGTGTGGGGTTTGTGGATGTTTCAGTCCATTTTAAATCCTTCAAGTCTGAAGTGCAGTGAAGAAAAGAGACAACATAGCTAAGATAGGAAAGCTTCTTTTAACTTTACTGTATCTAAGCTTGAAAGGTCCCTGAAATTCTGAGAGTCTAGTGCTCTTGAAGAAAATTGCAACTCAAGGGAAATCTGAGTGTTTATCTTGTCTAAGTTTAATTTCATTAGTGCAAGTCATATACATTTTTAATGTGGCATAGAAAATATTTCAGAATCAAACTGAAGATATTTTCTGGTGCCTATTAATTTTCAGTGCTTGAAGTAGAATTTTCAGCTGAATGGACCATTTACCAGGTCATTCCCATGGTAATGTTGTCATTCTTAACACAAAGTGGAAGGAACTGTATAGTTTCCAGCACCTACAGACTAATAAGTGTAATGAACTGATGAGGAAAAAGGAGATTAGTGATTTAGCTTAAAAGCAGGGCACTTTCACTGGGAAGGAACAATCGACAAGCCTGCATTTGCCTATAAAATCAGATGGTCCTTCAAACCATCCTTACTATCCTCAGTTGAGACAAAACAAATGGATCTTCTGTTTTAAGCCAGGTACACTTGATGCCTAACACCAACACCTTTGACACTGCTGCTGTTCTGTTACAGTCCACTAGACAGCAGTAGCATGGGAAAAAGCAGCATTGTTGCCTAATCCTTATAAATTGTCTAAGTCAGCACCTTTCAGTTGCCTGCTGTAGAAGGGGCATACGTTTGGACTGTGGAAGGTAAGGCACTTTTGCAGTCTTTAGTAAACTGCTGGATAAGGTCTGGCATTTCAGAGTAACAGGACCCTTCGGGTACACTGGGAGCCTTTCCAGACACTCCAGAGAGAACAGGTTTTGGACAGTTTTCTCAAGTGAGCACAGATGTCTTCCCTTCCTCTTGACCCTGGTCCTGGTGATGCTGAAATCTGTAGAAATATAAAATCAAGAAATATAGAAATACAGAAATATAAACCGAGAACATGACATTGCACAGTGCAGGTTGCAGGACTGCATCAGGTCAGTGACTGCATAAGTGGACAAGGGATGACCTATAGATGTGATCTATCTGGACTTCTGCAAGGCCTTTGACATGGTCCCCCACAACATCCTACTCGCCATGTTGGAGAGATATGGATTTGATGGGTGGACTGTTCAGTGGATAAGGAATTGGCTGGATGGCTGCATCCAGAGGGTAGTGG
>JANHFX010011495.1:13097-25894 GCA_027560015.1 Chloroceryle amazona
CTTCCAGTACCTGAAGGGAGTTTATAAAAAGACTGGAGAGGGCCTGTTTACAAAGGCCTGGAGTGAAAGGACGAGGGACAATTGTTTTAAATTAAAAAAGAGTGGATTTAGATTGGATGTAAGGAAGAAGTTCTTTACCCTGAGGGTGGTAGAACACTGGAACAGTTTTCCCAGGTAGGTGGTTGAGGCCCCATGCCTGGAGACATTCAAGGTGAGACTTGATAAGGCTCTGAGCAACCTGCTCTAGCTGAGGATGTCCCTGCTCTCAGCAGGGGGGTTGGATTAGATGGCCTCTAGAGGTCCCTTCCAACCCAGACATTTCTATGATTCTATGATTTCTATGATTCTAAATAGTTTGGCTTCTCTCGAAGTCTAATAAAAGTGAACAGGAAGGATGCAGGCTGTACCCCTGGTAACCATAACTTCCCTTTTCCTCCTTTGGGATGTATCCAGTGATATTAGATGAGACTAACCTGCTGCGCTGAATCTCTCCCGGAGCTACAGTTCAGCAATATGTATTTGTTGTAGTAGAAACAGAAAAAAACACAATTACAATATCCCAGGATATGAAGGGCACTGGCATGGGCAGCTTGAACTGAAAACAGGTCCCTTTGAACATGGGAGATCTAATCATGGAAGCACTTTATTTTCAATATGAAAAAGAGGTGGTGTTCTGGGAGAAGACAGTCACTCTATACTGCTTGCATTCATGGTCTGAAGATAATAAAGCCGTTTCCTTGTTGTACTGCTCAGAACAGCTTGTTAGGGAGTATTTCAGTGCACTGGGAGACGGCTGGTTGATGCATTGTAATGGCATGGCATGGATGGCAGTACTCAAATGGCACCAGTTGTATTATGATGTGAAAGTATGCCTCTGAATGCCTCTGCATGGAGCAGAAAGATGGTTGTCTAGCAAAAGACACCATCAGACAGAAACACTTTGCAGATATAATTTGGTAGTGTTTAAGGATCTATCCATTAACCTCAGAATCTGACCGTACAATGCCCCGGGTGATTTTTATATCTTTTCCAAATTGCTTTTAGTCACTTTCCCTGAGAGTTATTGTATTTCCCAGACTGAATTATATCACACGGATCACTGATTACCTGGGGACTTTTCCTCCCCCAGGGAAAACCATTGTTTGAACAGTTTCAATATGTAAAAATAAAAGTGAAGTTAAAAGGTACATTTTTTTATTAGTCTATAGCTGTATGATTTAAAAACAACAACTACAGATCATGTTAAAATAAACTAATAGGTGACTTCCAGAACTCTTATCAAGTGAAGGATGATGCAGATCAGTGTGACTTTTTCACTTCATTCAGGGCTTAAAGCTTTGCCAAAATGTGGGTAAAGTTTGTGAACTTCTGATTTGTACAAGTTTCAGTCAAAATTTTCAGTTCTTATTTTGTTTGACAAGACTTCTTTTGACATACAAAAGATAGGAAAGTATGGATATCACACACTTTCATTTAGTATTTTAATTGCTGAGTCTAAATTTGTCAGTGTCTCCACCTTAATGGAATTTAATGGTACTGTAATTGCCTGGTGGTGTCATGGAGAATCAATTCCTGATTATGTTCAGGAATAGCACTTTCATGTCTCAACTGAATTCAAGCACAGAGACATTCCTGCCAGTGGAAACATATGCCACAAAACACCTCTTCATCATCCCTAATTATAAATAGTGGCACTATGTCTGGACAATAACTTTTGTCTTTTTTGCAACAAGTATTTTCTTTATATTTTAGCACTTTTGATTAAACTGCTCTTTGGTGCACAAGAGGCAATTCTATATTTCTATTACAGTAATTAGACTGTATATAGTATTAAAAATTGTGTGCTTAAGAAATCCTTATCTTTATTGTACTGTATGCAAATCTTGCTGTACTACTGTTTTCTTTTAACCAGAGTGATTGCTTATGAAACTGCTCTAAGTTAGAGTTGCTTTTTCCAGATGAATTGACCCACAGCAAATGCTCTGAGATTTGCTCCACAGCTGAGGAGGGCAGTGAATGTTAAAGTTCACAGCTACCAAAAAAGACCTCTGAATAAGACAAGCTCTAAAGTATTGTTTGCATGTAGAGTCATACATTTGGTGGCTTGCCTGAGGGTATTGTGGTGAATTGAAACATCCTCAAGCGCAGCCAGAAAAGGATTCAAGCATCTGAAAGCAGCCTGAATTACAAACTGTATAGCATTAGAGATGCCCTTGGTGTTGCACTGACATTTGTAAATCAGCCTCGCTGGTTGCTGGGATTCACAGGTTCACATGGGGTCCCTAAGACAGTTCACATGGGAGAGTCTCATGTGCTGCTTGCTTCCTTCCCAGATACCAGATCCTTTCCTAAAGAAACACAGTGTTTGATGTTGCTGTAGTCCTCTGAACTGACTCGAATGGGGACAGGGATGGGCTCATTTGTGACCTGGGAGTTCATGTTGCTCTGTTGCTGTACCTGGCCTCTGGGAAAGCTGGTCACTTGGCAGGTTAGCTGAGCAAGACTAAATGCAGCATGTGTTTTGATAAAGAGTGAAGATGCAGGCGGAGGGGACAAGCTCAGAGGTGAAAACATCAGTCTGGTATGCAAACATTTGGTTAGTTAAAAGGATACCAGAGCATCCTGAAGATAGCCATTGCAGTTCAGAAGAAGAGAGGTTACTGTTGGAGATTCTATGACTAATGAAGTCACCGGAAATGCTACAGCACGCTGCAACACAAAGCCTGTACAGCTGCAAATGCATTGACAAATGCAAATGCATTGACAAAATCTGGAGTGTTTGTCAAAAAGTGGTAGGTAGAAAGGAGGACTGCCAGTGCCTCTTGAATGCCATTATCAGAATGCCTTTTAGCAAAATCTAATGTCCAGGGGCAGCTGGTGCGAATCTGAACATGTGCTTTCCCTAGTGTCTGTCAAAGCCCCAGGCTCGGTCTCTTCACTTTTCTACAGTTACTACTATTATCAAAGAAAAGAAATCAACCCCTGAAATTAGAGGTCAAGACGAGAAAAGAATAGGTAGAAATCTAGTTTATACTTTCAGTTTTCTAGTTTCTATCTTTACATGCCAGGAACCCAATATCTATAGGCCAGGTCAGTTCCTCATACAAGTGAAGTGGTCCTTGGAAGCAGCTGGATCCTAGAAGTACTTTTAAAAGGCAAAGCAAACCTGGCATTGCAGGTGTCACAGTACTGCATGCAGTTCTGACATGCTTTTTCTTGGTGACATGTCTTCAGAAAAGGGAGATAAAAGATGGAAAAGAACACAAAATCATGTGCGAAATGCCTCATGTCCCACTCTCCTGTGATGATCTGGAGATTTGTTTGTTCATTTTGATAAGCCTAGTAACTGAGTGCAGATGCTCACATGTTGAACAAGAAGAGCTAGAGCTCATCAAATACTCCAGACTGAAACTGTCACTTCTCATGAAGCCAGCTGAAAAAGACTTATTCTGGTGTGATGATCTGGGAGTCTTTTAGCACTCCCTGTTGGAAGCATGCTGTTTGACTTCTTGTTGAAATATCTTTATTGTCTTCTCTTTTCACAATACATCTTTCTGTTGTCTCATGGGATGTTACCTGTCAATCATTCAAACTCCATGCTGCTTTGGTAATTAGCTAGTTTTTGATCAGAGGCCAAGAAAAAAAAGGTGAATCCTGCTGTGAACTGAAAAGAGGAAGCTAAAATGGAGTTACAGATAAGAGTTGGGAGACCCAGCTCTTAGCTGCTCATGGTGAGTCCAGCTTCAGTTCTAACAGACATTTTCAGCCTACACTGACCACGAAGCTGGTCTCCAAGCTGGGTTGGAAAGGGTGGGTGGTAATGCATGAGAGCTAATTTTTACCCTGAGTTAAGGGGCACTATAGACCATAGTTCAGATGGTCTCTCAAAAGATCCAGAAGATACACATGACTTTGTAGAATTCATCCTTTGTCTTTCTGTCATAACAGTGGTCTGCATCTGACTACACTGTCACTGCCATCTTTCTTCCTGTGCCTCGGAATCCTGTTTAATCCTGTTGCAGCCTAGGCATCTGAATCGCAGTACGATGTCCAGAATCTGCTCTCTCAGGCTTGACTTTGGCCAAAACAAAGGAGGATTGTCATACAGATGAGGTAAATGTGGTTAGTCCTGGTGCATGAATAGCAGCCAAACACTTTGATCTAAGCCTAAGGCTTTCAATTTGATATTTAGATGTATTATTGAGAAGTTATCTCTATATCCACAGGAGTCTGTTTCTTATGCCAATAGAGTTTATGCCATTTCAAAGGCTAAATTTATTCTTAGCCCAAATAGACATAATAGAAGTTACTTCAAAGAATGAAGAACATTTAATTTAAAAATCATAAAATTTCATTTAAAATCATAAAAAGCAAGCTGCTGATGAATTATATTCTCTCATTCATGCATATATTATGTGCGCATCTTCAAATGCATTTGAATATGCTTATTCCACTCATTAGTGACAAGTTTTAATACGAAACAGCATGATAAAAGGTACATTTATCTGTATCCTACCATCCATATTCATATGGAGAAGGAATTACAGAATCACAGAATCACAGAATATCCATGGTTGGAAAGGACCTCCTAGATCACCGAGTCCAACCATACCCATAAAAAAAACCCTCCTAAAAAAACCCAACCAAACCAAAACAAAACAAAAACACAAAACGAAAAACCAACAATAAAACCCCACCTAAATACTTAAATACCCTGAACAGACATGACTTCAAAACCACAAAATAAGGCCCTACATACCTGCCACTAGAGCATGTCCTGAAGCACCAGGTCTACCCATTTCTTTAATACCTCCAGGGATGGTGACTCAACCACCTCCCTGGGAAGGCTGTTCCAGTGCCTCAACACTCTTTCTGTAAAGAATTTCTTCCTGATATCCAATCTAAACCTCCCCTGCCGCAACTTCAGACCATTTGCTCTGGTTCTGTCAGTAGTTACTAAGAAGAAGAGGCCAAACCCCACCTCTCTGCAACCTTTCAGGTAGTTCTAGAGGGCAATGAGGTCCCCCTCAGCCTCCTCCTCTCCAAACTAAACATACCCAGCTCCCTCAGCCTCTCCTCATACGACTTGCTATCTAAACCCCTCATGAGCTTGGTAGCTCTCCTCTGGACACGTTCCAGCATCTTAATGTCTTTCCTATGATGAGGGGCCCAGAACTGAACACAGTATTCAAGATGAGGCCTCACAAGTGCCGAGTACAAGGGCATGACAACTTCCCTTCTCCTGCTGACCACGCTATTCCTGATACAAGCCAGGATCCTGCTGGCCTTCTTGGCTGCCTGGGCACACTGCTGGCTCATATTAAGCCAGGTGTCCACCAGCACCCCCAGGTCCTTTTCTGCTGGGCAGCTTTCCAGCCACTCATCCCCAGGCTTGTAGCAATGCCTGGAGTTGTTGTGACCGAAATGCAGGACCTGGCACTTGGCCTTGTTGTACCTCATACAATTGGCCTAAGCCCATCAACCAACCTGTCCAGGTCCCTCTGTAGACCCTTCCTGCCCTTGAGCAGATCAACACTCCCATGCAATTTGCAAACGTACTGAGGGTGCTCTCAATCCCCACGTCCAGGTCATTGATGAAAATTCCAAACAAGACCGGCATGAAAACTAAGCCCTGAGAGACACCACTGGTGACTGTCAGCCAGCTTGATTTCACCCCATTATTCACAACTCTCTGGGAATGGCCATCCAGCCAGTTTTTAACCCAGCGAAGAGTTCATTTGTCTATACCATGTTTTGCCAGTTTCTCTGGGAGAATGCTGTGGGAGACTGTGTCAAAGGCCTTACTGAAGTCCAAGTAGACAACATCCACAGCCTTCCATCCATCCAAAAGGCGAGTCACATGGTCACAGAAAGAGATCAGGTTGGTTAAGCAAGACCTCCCTTTTGTAAACCCATGTTGGCTGGCCCTGATTGCTAGGCTGCCCTGCTATTGCTATGAGAACTCACTCAGGATGATCCTCTCCATGATCTTTCCTGGTATTGAGGTCAGGCTGATGGTCCTGCAGTTCCCTGGATCCTCTTGATGGCCTTTCTTGTATTTGTTTTTATTCTTTCCCTGTAAAGTCCCCAAAGGACAGATCAATTGGATGAACTCCAGTTCATCCACCTGGAATCAAATCTGGGAGATGCAATTACTTTGCAGATGGCAATTCACAGTAAGAGTCATGGAATTATTCATTACTATTATGGTGCATAATGAGAACACCAAGATTGAGACACTGCGGTCTTGTAGGATCCTCCTGCCTGAGTTTCTCTTAGGGCAGTGTGGAAAGTCCTTCTATTATCTCATAGTACATTTCTAGTGCATTTTTTTCTTTTGAAGTGGAGGAAAATTCATAGCTACATCGTTGGATCACGGTTCATTCATTGTGGAAACTATCTTTCCCTCTTCTTGCAGTAAAACTTTCTTGAAGAAGATCCTTTTATTCACCAGTCAAAACTGCTTCTCACAGCCCCATTATGGAACTGTTTCTGCAGCAGCTAATCATGAAGAAAAGTGTACACTGTCTGTCCCTCTACACTGCTCTACTCTACTCTACTCTTTATCCCTTTGATACACTTCAGATATCCTCATTAATCTGAAAACATTCTCAGCTTGAAATATATACCAGATCTACTGATTTTTTTTTTCCCTTTTTATTGTAGTTTAGCATGTGTGTGTGAGTCTAAGAATGAGAACAGTAATTCTTTTTCACTTTCAGCAGATGAAAGTGAATACCAGTAGAAAACCTAAACTTTTAGTCAGGTGGTAAAGAGTTCTGTTCCAAAGAATATAGTCTAGGAGAGAAAAATTCTTTATGTATAAATTTTGTTCATGAAAATGTACCACATAATTTAGCACGCTGGTCCATTGTTTTCCTATCCTTTGCTGTGACAAGTAATTTATCTTATTCCTGTTATCATTTTAGCTATGTTCAATTTCTCAAGGCTTTTGTTTTAAGCCATATTTTCTGGCAGAAAGCTAGTCAGAAACAATAAGCAGAACTGGCCACAATATTTGTATAATTGTTTTGTTGATGCTGTTATTACTGTTAATATTTCCCATATCATTACTTTTATCATTAAAAATGCTAATAAACTATAGTTATAACAGCAGCAATGAAATGTATCTGGACATTTGACCAATTCAATCTACTCCATGTAAAGTGATTTTTAAGTAATAATTAGATGAACAAAAGAAGCATTTAGAAGACCACCTGTTTTTTTCCAATTTTATCCAGACCTCTTGAGTCATCAAAATAGGTATGGAAATATTACCAGAATATTCTCCTTAGTGCAATTTACAATCAGTCCTGAATGTAACATCACCAGTGAATTAGGAACTTGCTTATGATCACACGTCACTTCTTTCTCTGAGAATGTTGAGAAGGATAGGAAAGCATTTTGTAATTAATATTTTTAATATCTATAATGTTAGTATTTTAATAAAAGACTTGGGAAATATTTTATTATTATTCCATTTCTTGGATGACTTGTAACAAATGATCAGTATGGTTAATTTTACTAAAAACAATTTAAAAATTTGAACTTGTCAGAGAAAATAAAGAAAATAAACAATGCTTAGGTTTTTGGATTTTTTTATTCAGAAATAAACTATGTATATCCAGTGACAAACAAGTAAATACAACCACATATCTTACTAAGAAGTATCAAAATATTCATTAGAGTAGCACTGAAACAGAGACTCCTACAAGGAAAAATATTCACAAAGATCTTGCTATATTTGTTTACCAGAATGAGAAATACACCCTATACTTGATTTTAATTGGTCTCAGAACATGCATTTTCACTTGAGGAACAACAAAATTATGTCTATTTGATTTAAGAATTAATAAACCTCTGTGAGATGAGGAAAAAAATTAAAGTCTTTTATCAATAACAATGGAAGTTAACGAATTAAGCCTAGCTTTGGTGCATATAAGGGTTCTGTTATGATTAGGAGAAATAACCTGTTATGAACATATACCTTCACTACATGTGGCTTTTCATTCTATAAAGCCAACCAATTTTTTCAGGCACCCTGTACAGGCTTAAGAGAAGCCACTGCATCCGTTTTTCAAAAGCTTAATGATACAAAAAGAAAAGAACAAAAAGGGGTAAGTTCTGCTTTTAGCATTCAGTGTAGAAAGAGACTGGACAGGAAAAAAACCCTACAGCCATTTGATGAAGTAATGGTATCCCTTGTTCTGGGTTTCTAGTCAGATAATGAAATGCAGTGGAGGTGATCTGGTCCCTTGCTGAGTCACTGCCCAGCACTGTCTGGAGCTGAGACACAAGCTAGTGGGTTCTGGCATAAATCACCAAGCAGGAATGAACTGAGCTGATTCTAAGGCTGCATTGCAGGATGAGATTTAGGAATCATCAAGGGTCTGCAAAGCATGATGTCAGGACAGCAGGCATAGGCCCTCTCTGGCCTGAGTGATGTCAGGTTTGCAATCTATTTAACTACTAAAATCCATTTAACTACTCATGAAGACACCCTTTGAATACAAGACTGACATCTCCCCTCTTTTCAAGGACTATTTAATTAAACTTTTTGCAGCAATAAGGCTGCTCATCTGCAGATGGGCTGGTGGGGATCTTTCCACACATTTACTACTGTGGCTTAAGTAAGTGTGTGATGGTAAAACTATTAAAAGGGCAATGCCTGCAGAGGTCAGCCACAATACCACCTCTGCTGCTCTCCAGGGCGCGTGCAATCCCAGCTGTCACCCAGCTACGCTGGCACCATTCCCAGAAGAGATAGCTGGGGAAACTCCTAGGAGAAAGTGAGTCAAACATGGAGGGATTTTCTGACAACTGAGAAGCAGGGGCTGAGAGAAGGACTGATAACCTCTTGAGCAGTTTTATGACTTCTTTCAGTAGCTATTTGCTAGATTTTAACCGTTACCTTGCAGCATTCAGCTGGAACTGTGCATAAATCTTGAAAAGTCAAACTCTTGATACAACAAATTAAATAGAAAAAAAATTTTTTCTTAGTACATCTTTGATAAAGTTTTAATTTCTTAACATAGAATCATATAGAAAGTTTAACTTTTAGTAAGACACCAAAATCAAACATATTCAGCACTGAAGAGATAAAGATGGGATCTGGAAGGATGTATAATACCAGCAATAACAATGGATTTAATCTCCAGGTAACTTTTTTCTTCTTGTCCTCATTTATCTTCATTGCCTATGTCACCAGTAGCTTTAGCCCGTTATATAACACTCTGTTATCCATACTATTATGGTCTGACACACACCGTAAGAGTAACACAAAAGAGAAGGAAGTTCACAAGCCTTATGTGTGGTTTTTAACATTTTAATTTTCTCTTATCAGGGATGTTTAGAATAGTTTAAAACACACAAAGCACTTACCACTTCTTCCTCTGTCATTGAGCTCCTTCCTCCCCAGCTATGAGCTTCCCCAGCATGTGTGCTTTGTAACAAAATTTTCCTTCTTCATTCTTCAGGATCAGAAAGGTTTCTCTGTGATCATCTCATCTTTGCACAGGACAAGGAGAAGCTCAGAGTCACCTGTAGGAAAGAAAGAGAAAGACAAAGGAGATACAGAGACAGATTGTGAAAGCACAAAGAGACAAGAGGTCTTGCTCAAAGTCACACCTCAGGAGCACCCCAACCCTTCTTTAACACCATAAACACAGACAGGTGCTCTGTGGTCCTTCAGAATTTACTTACTCAGGTATAACATCTTGTCAGAGGGACTCCCTTGTCCCCTGAGTGCTGAAAAGCTACAGCTAGTTGGAAACCACTCTTGGTCCTTTCTCTCTAAACGTGGTGGTGTTATCATGGCCTTTCCTCATATTAAATTTGAGTTCCATTCAGCAGAGGCAGAAAACTGACTGTGAGAAATATTTGTCAGCCTTGGTGCTCAAAGCCATGCCACCTGCCCACCAGCCTCTCCATTTATTGTGACTTATCACTTATATTCCTTTAAAGTCCAAATCTTCTGTTTCTTTTCCCACAATTTCTACTTGCCTGTGAGTTTGAGTCAGTTCTTTTGAAAAGAATAAATACAAGAACGGCTTTATTTCAACTGTCAGCTTTTATTGCAAAATATGAAGTTCTAGAAGAGCACATTTTTACTTCTTTATAATGTGAGACAAAGCTGGAGTGAAAGAGATCTCACCCACTGGAAGACAGAGCCCACACACTCATAATGATTCATTAAATCATCCATTGTACTTTCCTGAGAGAGTCTATGGCCTTCCTGCCACCCAAGCACATATCCACCTCTCATAAGCTTTGCTGTGATCTAAATGTCTCCATCATAGATTCATGGAGTAATTTAGTACCCCAGAGATCACTTGGGCCAACCCTTTGCTCTGCAGCCTAGAGAGAGGCTTTTGCAGGGCGGACAACAGCAGATCATAAGGTCTTCGGAAGCAAGAAAGTCTACACTGCTGCTAATCATATTGACCATGGGAGTGAGTTGCATCCTTGACATTGAATTGAAGAGACACAGAGGCAATACCAAAGACAATACCTCAAGGAAGAACTACAGGAAGACAAATTGCAGGAAATAGCACTTTCCCTGTGTATCTGAATCCAAGTGTAAAATGAAACAAACCCAGGATCCTTCAAGCTATCCTACCTCCTGCTTTGCCTGTTGCCAACTGCACTGGCATCTCTGTATGTGGCTGCCATCTACTGCCACTACCTCAAGGTCTCATCTACAACAAAAAGTGCTCATTTCTTGTAAAGAGATTAGTGACTTCATTGAGGGCTAAGTGAATCACTAAGTCCCAGGATGAGACATTTACTCGAGTCTTCACATAGAGCTTGGAGAAGGCTAAAGCTGTTGTATTCAATATCTGATATTGCAGCTTGGTGAAGATCCATCTAAGGATCCAACCTGTAAGAGAAAATCGAACACACAGGCAGTGGGAAGTTGCTGAAAAGACAGATTACAAAAAAAAGGCAGACCAAGGGGACAAAAAGTCTTTAAATCCAGATACTTACTATATGCCGAAGCAAATATTTTTTCAGTTTGACTGACCTGATTTTGCTCCAGCAATCAGATGAGCCACACAGGTCACATCTTTAAACAGCCTGAACATTAATTGTCACTACATGATTTGGCATATACAATCATCATGCTGACATGTCTTTAGTTTTCTTTAACAAGACCACAATTAAACTCCCTGGCTTTTCAAGCTGAACAGCATTCAGAGGTCTTGCAAGAAGTACCAGGAAAGGCATAGGAAAGTTGATGGATTTCCTCTTCCACATCCATGCTGTTCCTCCATGGCAGCTAATTCAAATGCTGTAACTTTATTCAATAATGTCACTGACAGAACTGCAGACACTGTCTATTGATTTCTGTCTTTTTAGTACCAAGTGAAAATACAGCCTTTTGCTGGCCTTTGAAACTCATAAAGATGTTGTCTAAGCAGCTGAAAGCCACAGAGACCATGTAAGTGTTTCAGCAGTGAAGCTGCTTAGGAGAAAAACAGTGCTTCCACTCAAGTTGCACAGATTTCACATATCTGTACAGTAGATATTTCCATATAGCACTGTGACTCCTGCAGCAGCAGCAGTCTGTAGGATAGATCCCTGATGGTAAACCCTTCCACCACACAGTCACCAGAGGATGTGTAAGAGCTTGCTGACTGCAGTGAATAGCACTCAGGTATGCTCAAAAAGCTTCTGGTTGACAGAGACTCCTGTGCTAACCCTTCTCATTTGAATGAGTGCTCTTCAACCTACGGATCAGCTCTGTAGCTCTGGTAGCTCTGTTGATGCTGAAGTTTACTTTTGCTTCAGGATTATCTATCTGGGATCTACAGACTCTCTCCTGCTCCCCTGCAGTTAACTGGCAGTCTCTCTCCCTGTCTCTTTTATTTAAAGAGCGTAAGTAGCCTTTTGAGCAGTTTTAAGAGCACACACTCACAGCCCGGAGCAAGATTGGGTTTTACAGAGGGCGGCCAGATGAATAAGCAGGTAAACTGGCTGGCTGGATACAGTAATGGTGCATGGGGGAAAAAAAATGTTCAAATCTTATTTTCCAAAGCTGCTTACCAAAATATTTCAGCTTGTCTGAATTTTCTTCTCTCCCCCAAAACACTTGTTGATTTTAAATTAATTTCCTTTTTTCCATCTACCAAGGCAAAGGTGTGTAGAAGCAGCTATGCCATGCTCCTCCATGGCAGTCAGAGGGGAGCCCAGGGAGGACCCTCCACAGCCCTTGGTGCCTTTTGCTACCTCCAGCTCCCTGCTGACTGCCTGGAGAAGAGAGGGGCAAGTTTGGGGGAAGAGAGCAGGTGGCAGCATCACTGCAGACCTTGGATGAACCTGGTGTCTCACTCCTACCCTCTGTTATTAACAACAAAGCAGGGAAATAAACGTGGATACAGGCAGGAAAGCATATCCTTTTTTTTCCAAAGAGCTCTCTTTTGGCTCTTATTTTTATTGAAAGATGAGGAACACTAATGCAAATATTTTGTTGCTCCCTCCCCCCTAACCACTCCATTTTAAAACTGCAATGTTCTGACCAATTCTCCAAGATGGATTATGTTAATATGTGACAAGTTAAAAGAAATGAGACATGTCCAGTGGACTTTTTGAACATCTCATCCTTCTATGTGCTTTTGTGCTAGCTCTGGCAATGCACTGAGTGTGGATGGGAAAAGCATTAGGATAGCTCTTGTGAAAGACATATTGTCCCATGGGAGTGAAGATCAGGAGAAGAATGGAGAGAGGAAAGGAAAGGAAAGGAAAGGAAAGGAAAGGAAAGGAAAGGAAAGGAAAGGAAAGGAAAGGAAAGGAAAGGA